>CAUYSK010042235.1:0-33721 GCA_963575035.1 Avahi laniger | reverse complement strand
AAACTCCTGGGCTCAAGCAATCCTTCTGCCTCAGCCTCCCAAGTAGCTGGGACTACAAGCATGTGCCACCATGCCCGGCTAATTTTTTCTATATATATTTTTAGTTGTCCAGATAATTTCTTTCTATTTTTAGTAGAGACGAGGTCTCGCTCTTGTTCAGGCTGGTCTCGAACTCCTGACCTTGAGCGATCCACGTGCCTCGGCCTCCCAGAGTGTTAGGATTACAGGCGTGAGCCACAGCGCTTGGCCACTTTTTCTATTTCTTTTATTTTTCTGTATTGGGTGGAGGGCATGCACTCACAGTTAAATTTGCGTAAATTAAACGTAGTAGATGGGGCACCACTATAACTGTGGGTTCTGCATCCATGGATTTAATCAACCACAGATCAAAGATATTTAAAAAGTTGCCTGCGTTCTACATATGTACAGACTTTTTTTCTTGCCATTATTCCCTAAACAATAGAGCATAACAACTATTTATATAGCATTTACATTGTATCAGATATTATAAGTAATCTAGAGATGATGTAAAGTATGAGGGAGGATGTGTGTAGGTTAAATGCAAATAGCATTCCACTGTACATCAGGGATTTGAACATCCGAGGATTTGGGTATCCACGGGGGTACTGGAACCAACCCCTGTGGATACTGATGGACAACTATATTAAGAAGCAGTGTCATCTAGTATGATCCTACCCTTTGCTACTTCCTTGTTCTCTGAGACAAAAGACTGAAAGTTTTTAAAAGGCTGACCACGAAATGCCTTCATATAGAAACCACAGAATTTTAAAGTTGGAAATGATCTTGGAGGTGTTGACCAATGCACCGGGTGGCAGAATATCAGAGTTCAACTGTGACTGTGCTACTTACAAGCCAGGTGAGCCACTTAACCTCTCTGCGTTTCATATCCTCACAGGTAAAATGATGGGAAGGTCTATGCTGCCTGACTTCCAAGGCTGTGGAGAAGATTCCAGGAAATAATAATTATTACAATAAAGATGTTAAAAAACAAAATTTCAACAAATTGAGTTTTAAAGATCTACATGACTTTTATTACTGATTCATGAATTGGGCAGCATCTCATTGATAAAATACAAGGACCTCCAAAGAACTGAGCAAGGAGGTTGGCATTTTAGGAGGAAAAGTGCTAAAGAAGCAGATATAGGGAACAAAAAGCAGATTGTTCATTTCTTTCTTATTATTTATTTATTTATTTATTTATTTATTTATTTTGAGACAGAGTCTCACTCTGTTGCTCCGGCTAGAGCACTGTGGTGTCAGCCTAACTCATAGCAACCTTAAACTCCTGGGCTCCAGCAATTCTCCTGCCTCAGCCTCCCAAGTAGCTGGGACTACAGGTGCGTGCCGCTACCATGCCTGGCTAATTTTTTCTATTTTTAGTTGTCTGGCTAATTTCTTTTTATTTTTTATCATTTTTTTTTAGTAGAGAAGGGATGTTGCTCTTGCTCACGCTGGCCTCAGACTTCTGACCTCAAGCGATCCTCCCGCCTCATCCTCCCAAAGTACTAGGATTACAGGCGTGAGCCACCATGTCCAGCTCAGATTGTTTATTTCAAAGTTACTTTCCTTAGAGTGTTAAAACAGAGGGGACTTTCTTATTATGCCAGATCAGGTAAACTAGGCCCCTTCTGATTGGTTGCTGTGAATCTCTTGGTTTTTTTTTTTTTTTAAACTGGCCCATTTTCTTTTAATTTTAATTTTTTATAGAGACAGGGTCTCACTATATCACCCTAGATTGGTCTCAAACTCCATATGTAGTTGGGATTACAGGCCCATTCCATAGTGCCCAACTTGGCCCCTTTGAAAGTTCATTTTGATTACGTGACACCTAGCGCTAGAGACTCCATTCTGATTTGGTCTACTCAGTTGGGACTAGTGCAGGAGCTCAGTTCAAAACAATGGGCTCCTATAATTTTTATTTAAGAATATAGTAATAAGAGCTAATTCTTACTGAAGAATAAGTTCTCTCATTTAATTCTTACAACACTCTCGAATGAGGTAGTTTCCATAATTATTCCCAATTTTCACATGGAAAACCTGAGACACTAGAAGGTGTGTCAAAGCACTTTGAAAACTCAGGCCCTAAACAAGTATGAAGAATGATTGGGATGAGGATGTTGAGGAATAGAAATACAAATGTGACCTTGGACAGTCACATCCCCAAACTGGGGCTAGTTTTCTGATCTGTAAAATGAAAAGGTTGAACTCTTTCAAGGTACATCCAAAACTTCAAGAGTCTAACTACAAAAGCTTACAGTATAGTCCTTTGTTTATATACTAAAGATAAACTAAACTATTTCAAAAACAAATTCTAATGAATTCACTTGCCAAGCTCTCTACAGAAGCTCTATTGGGTTCACATGTCGAAGCCCGCATGACATTTCACCCATTGCCAAGTCGCCCCTTTCTTTTATGTTTATTTAACAAGCATGAATGCTTCAAAGTGTTCTGAATATTTCCTCCTTACAGTGGAATAAAAGGACCAAGGAACATTCCCAGTAAAGTCTGCTTAATACAGGATTATAATTTAATAATATGTTGTGCCTCCTTTGGTCTGACTGAAATATTTAATGTGCATTTTTTCTGTAAGGCAAACAGAGTATGTTTATTTTTCCATATTTTAATTGTAAATATATTATAACAATAAAATTTTTTAGAAAGAAGGAAGGGAGGGAGGGAAGGAGGGAGAATGGGAGGAAAGAGAGAGAAAGAGAAAGAGAGAGAGGAAGGAAGGAAGGAAAGAAAAAAAGAAAAGAAAAAAGAAAGAAAAAAGGAAAGAAAGAAAGACAGACAGAAAGAAAGAAAGAAAGAAAGACAGAAAGAAAGAAAGAAAGAAAGAAAGAAAGAAAGAAAGAAAGAAAGAAGAAAAAGAGAAAGAGTGAGTCACCGGTAAGTCTCCACTCTGATCCAATCTCAGTATTTTTCACTCCCGGATGCTTCCTTTAGTCCTTGTTCAGCTGCTCCCAGATTTTTTTCACAGTTCATTCATTCATTCCACAGGTATTTATGAAGTTGTATCATGTGCCAGGTGGCACTCACTGTTCTAGAGACTGGATCTACAGCAGTAAGACAAAGGCCGAGCCCTGGTTATAAGCCCCATGTACACGTGCTTTTATTTCCCCTCACCTTTTTTTCTTGTTGGCTTAACATTTTATCTTAAGCATTTTCCATGTGTCTACCTGAAAGAATGTGGACAGAAAGAATAAAACAGGCTCTGTGGCTAGAGGGAATTAGTAAGTTACTAAAATATTTGTGCAGTGCTACTGGGGGAGAGATTTGAAGATGATAATAATGACTATTTTTTGAGCGACTCCTTTGTGATAAGCACTGTGTGGATGATATACATACATTACCTCATTTACATTAATCTTCACTACAGCCCTATGAGGTTGAAAATATTATTATCTTACCCCCATTTTGCATGTAAGGAAACTGAGCTTATAAATTGCAAAGCCAGAATTGGAGTCCCAGTCTGCATTGCCCCAAACATTTCCCTTCACTCTTGGGATGGAGTGAAGGAGCTTTGATTTTATTCCATTTCTTTCCTTTTGGGGAGGGGAGGGAGTGGACAATCACTCTGAACCACCTTCTGCCCAATTTCAGAGCTATTTCCGGGTTTCAAAGGAGATGGAAGTAGACAGAAAGAAAGTGACATGTAATTTAGAGGAAGTGAAAGAAAATAAGAACTATTCCTCTCTTTCTCTCTTTCCTCATCTTAGGTCCTGCCGCTACATCATTTTTGCTTGGAGAAAGAACTGAGAAAATGATACAATCTTCTAGAAATAGCTTAAAACACAAACTGCTAAGCTACAGTAACTATACTGAATAGTCAAGAAATGCTGAAGACTCATTGTTTTATTGCGTGCATGCACCATTGGTTGAAGGGAGGCTAGGGTCACTTTAAATCCTTGAGATAGCTCCAAGGTAATAACAGCAACAAAAACAAAATTCCAACAAGAATCCCAGGACAGTCGTGCAGCTCTTTACAGTGTTCAATGCCTTGTACAGCAGTTTCTCGAGTATGAACAATGCGTGGGCATTTTCTATCAGAAAAGAATTCTTTCGATCCTCTGTGTTGATCTTTTATTATGATATTACTTAAATATATGATAACATAAAATAAGACATAAATTCCTTATGTTTATAGCAGTTAAACAACTATAGAAGAAGAATGATTTTGCATATTCAATGCAAACAAAACTAAAATCAATACAACTCAAATCACTAATATCAGTTTAATATAATGGATGGTGTTATTTTGCTGAAACAAAATCGCTTTCCCCAATGTGAATATCAGTATGTGCATTATTAAAACACTTCCTCTGAATTAACTTTGATATTATCTGCCTTGGTTTGGAGCAAATACATCATTTATACATTAGGTCTACCTCTGTTCTTTTCGCTTGCATCCAAAACGATTAAAGCAGTACTGTGTGGTGGGTAGTATTATGATCGTAAACAGAAACACAAATTCTGATGTTGAAATTGCGAGACAGAACTTGCTTATAAGGTGGTCATTCACTTAATGCAATTCTGGGAGACAACTTAAGGACCACAGTTTCAGAAACAATGATGATTAAGTGCATAAGCTTTCGAATCTGAAAGATCTGAGTTTGTATCCTGGCTCAGGCTTTGCCACTTTTCTAGATGTGTGAGCTTGGACAAGTTATTTAACCTCTCTGTTCCTCAGGTTTTCTCCTCTATAAAATGGGGATGATAATAATAGTACTTTAATTTTGCCAACAGAAATAGGCACCACGATCCACTTTCTAGACACGCATGATGTTTAAGCCTAAAACTGCTGAGAAGCTAAAAGTCGCTTGGTAGTACTTCAGAGTTCTTCTGTAAATCCAGAACCACATGGAGTTGGACAAGCTGAAAAAAGAAGTTTCTCTGGGCTCCCACCCTCTCCTCCCAATATCTGCATATGCCATCCCAGGTTCATATTTTAGGGTGGACCTAGAAAACGTGATTGAGCTTAAAAAGAGAAACGGTAAAACGGCAATGCCAGTAAGTAGGCAATTGAGAATCAGTTGAACCCATGCCACAAGGCAGCTGTTTGTATCTAAAGCCCACCAATAAAAGCTTGCTTTTTTGCTTCCTGGCCTGGCATGAATCCCTTGATTCCTGAGGCCCCCAAGGTTGAAAATAGCCCAGCCACCTGCCAATGGTTGGTATATTTTTAGGACAAGCAGGATTGGAAACAGGGCTCTGTGTGTCTGGAACTT
This sequence comes from Avahi laniger, assembly GCA_963575035.1. Lineage (NCBI taxonomy): Eukaryota > Metazoa > Chordata > Mammalia > Primates > Indriidae > Avahi > Avahi laniger. The sequence goes on along the minus strand of CAUYSK010042235.1, from coordinate 28,472 downwards.
GAGCCAGACTGCTGGGTGGGTCTCTCACCTCCATTGGGTTGCTAGGTCCTGAGCTGCTGGATCCAATTCAGCAGCCAGTCACCGAAGAGGGGAGAGAGTTGTGAGAGGAACAGACTGGAACAGTGGAAGGAGGTGGGGTGTGTTTGGGGAGGAGGGTGAATACAAAGGTCGTTGTTAGTGAATATTGGGTTAAAGGATATAGGAAAGTTGCATAAGTGGAGGACTCCACAACAAGCAGAAATCACACTAGACCCTTTCTTTGTTTTTTGAAAACAGTGTAGTTAAAATTGATCTTATTATCTCCTATCAATCTCTCAAGAAAAATCCAATACGCTTGAAATTGTCCAAATACCAGGTGTTTGTCAAATGATAACAGATGAATCCAAAGCTTTTGTTCTCTCCTTCCTCTTATCCCCACCCCACTCAAGAGAAAAATAAATTCTTCTCCTTGTCTCACTGCGAGTCTCACTCTCTCCTAAATGATTTATCAAAGTTGTTCTTCCAAAACAACACAACATCCCTTCTAAGTGGAACACACACACACACACACACACACACACACACACATACACAGAACAGATGAATAGATGAGAGAGCAGAACAGGAGGACCTAACTTAATCTAGGAGCCAGAAAACATTTCCCTGAGAAAATAATAGAATTTAAGTTAATTATACACAAATGCTCGTGCAGTTTATTTATTTATTTTCTTTCTTTCTTTCTTTCTTTTTACAGACAGGTTCTCACTCTGTTGCTCAGGCTGGAGTACAGTCGTCCAATCATAGTTCACTGTAGCCTTGAACTCCTGGGCTCAAGTGATTCTCCCACTTCAGCCCGGGAGTAGCTAGGACTGCAGATGCCTGCCACCACAGCTTGCTATTTTTTTTAAAATGTGTGTAGAAATGGAGTCTCACTATGTCATCCAGGCTGGTCCTAAACTCCTGGGCTCAAGCAATCCTTCTGCCTTGGCCTCCCAAAGTGCTGGGATTATAGGCATGAGCCACTGTGCCCAGCCCCATAGAAGTTTTATTTATAATAGCTGCAAACTGCAAACAGCACAAATGTTCATCAACTGGTGAATGGGTAAACAAACTGTGGCGTAGCTCTACAATTGACTACTACTGGACTACTACTCAGTAATAAAAGGAATGAACTAATGATACAACAATATAGATAAACCTCAAAAGAATTATGTTGAGTCAAAGGAGCCAGACCACAATAAAAAGGGCATAGTGCATGATTACATTTACATAAAACTCTAGGAGATGCAAACTAATCCATATTCACAAAAGCAGATTAGCATTTGCCTGCATGAGGGTGGGAGGGGGGAGCCAATGGGAGGGATCACAAAGTGGCACCAGGAAACTTTTGGGGGTGATGAATATGTTCACTTTCTTGATTATGGTAATGGTTCATGGGTGTATACATATGTCAAAACTTATCAAATTGTACACCTTAAATATATGCAGTTTGTTGTACGCCCATTATACTGCAATTAATCTGTTTAAATTTTTTTTTAATTTAATTTGAGACATGAAGTATGAATAGTGGGAAACTGTGGTGCTGGCGTGGAGGAGGGGTGATGGGATTGGGAGGAGAGCACTCTGGGCAGAGAGAACAGTGTACAAAGGTCCTGAGTGGGGTGAGAGCGTAAATCCTGTTTGGATAGAGTAGAGAGATCAAAGGGAAAAGTTGCAGGGGATGAGGTCAGAAAGGTTGGCAGGGGCCAGATCAAGTAGGACCTCATATTTATCTAGTCTTTTTTCCAATATTTGCTGAATGCTCACCATGTTCTAGGAGTTGTTCTAGGTGTTTGGGATTATGTTAGTCTGTCAGGGCTGCCCAAAAGCAAGGTACCATAGACTGGGTGGCTTAAACAACAGAAATTTATTTTCTCACAGTCCCGGAGACAAGAAGTCTGAGATCAAGACGTTAGCAGCGTTGGTTTCTTCTGAGCCCTCTCTCCTTGGCTTGCAGATGGCCACCTTCTCCCTGTGTCTTTGTATGGCCTTCCCTCTCTATGTACCTGTGTCCTAATCTCCGCTTCTTATAAGGCTACCAGTCAGATTGGATTAGGACCCACCCATATGACCTCGTTTTTTACCTTCATTACCTTTCTTAAAGACCCTATGTCAAACATAGTCACATTCTGGGGTACTAGGGGTTAGGACTTGAACATGTAAATTTTGGTATGGGGAGGGTGCGGGGAAATAATTCAGCCCAAAATAGGAATATAGCTGTGTGAAAAACAAAGATCCATGGTCCAGGCCAGGCCTGGTGGCTCATGACTGTAATCCCAGCACTTTGGGAGTCTGAGGAGGATCCCTTGAGGCCAGGAGTTTGAGATCAGCCTGGGCAATAGTGAGACCCTGCTCTGCAAAAAAAAAAAAAAAAAAAAAAAAAAAAAAAAAGTCCATGGTCTCAATGGAGCTTACATTCTAGAGGAGGGAGACAGACAATAAACAATAAATTATACAGACTGTTAGAAGGTGGTAGGTGCTATGGGAAAAAAATGTAGGGCAGAATGTGGGGGTTGGGAATTTGAGATGTGTGACAGAGGGAGGGGGTGGAGATGGAAGGAAAGAGGAGGAGCTACAGATTTCTCTCTATCCTAAGGGCAATGAAAAGCTATTGGCAAGTTTTAAACAGAGGTGTGACATATTTGCTTTTGAAAAAGATCACTCAGACTGCTTATAGAAAACAGAATAGAGGGTGGGAGAGGCAGATAGGAAGATGAGCAATAGTCCAGATGAAAGACAATACAGGCTAGAACTAGAGCGGTAGTAGGGAGATGGATGATGTGGATCAATCTAACATATGCTAAGGAAGTTGAATCAATAGGATTTGGTGATTTAATATAGAGGGGGAGGAAAATTGACAAAACAAGGATGACTCCTAGGGCGCTGTCTTGCATAACAAAGGGGATGATGGTCATTCACTGGGATGAGGACCTGGCTAAGAGAGGACCTGGTTTGGGAGAGAAGATCATGAGTTTGATTTTGGATGTGGTGAATGAAATGCATGTGTGACACTCAAGTGGAGCTATGCAATGGCCAGTTAGACATGAGAGGCTTGACACATAGATCTGGGAACCAGCAACATATTGATGGGAGAAGCAAAGGGAGTGGATGAGATCAACACTGCCTGGCAAGATTACTTAGTTTCTCTCATCTGTTTGCTCTCCCACTTCCTACAATGACAATTTCACACCTTCCCCGCCCTCTTCAAAACTTCTTACCATCCCTACTCAACCAGCACACAAATACCCACCCAGACCACCACCACCACCATCATCAGCTGAGCCCCAGTTCGCAACCTCTTCTCTTGAATCTTGCCCACTATTCCCTCTCTCTTACGTGTCTTTGGTTGCTCCCTGCTTACTTTCTCTACCCCACCATCATTTATACATGCTCGAGTCTCTCACATCTTTAAGACAATTTTCCTTGCTCCCACTTTCCCTCCAGCTATCATTCTATCTTTTTTCCCTTCATTGTTAAACCTCTCCCAAGAGTTGTCTATTCTTACTGCCTCTATCTTTTCACTTCCCACTCATTTCCCAATCTATCTTAATCTGTATTCCACCCCCACCATTCCACTGAAATCTTTCAAGAAAGTTAGCAGGATGTTCATGTCTCTAAATCTAATGGGAGTTGTTTAGATTCTCATCTTGATTGAGATCTCATGAGCATTTATAGTGGTTGACAACGGTGAAGAACAAAGGTTGATCTCTTAAAGTGATAATCACACTTCATTAGTTTATGAAAAAAAATCTGCCAAATACTCAAAGCTGAATAACCGTAGTTGGTCTGCTAGTTATTCTTTCAAGTAAAAATGGAGTTCCATGAAAAAAGCAGTTAGTTCAGTTTGTAACTCAACTAAGCAAGTTGTTTTTATTTTTGAGATGACCATCGTACTCTTGTATGCAGAGTACCTTATGCATACTTATTATTTTGTCACACAGAATATTAATAAAACCTGTACTCTAAGGTTGAGATTCAATAAAATAAATATTTTTTACTGCCTCATCAGGTAAAATTGGATTTCATTTCTTTCTTCAAATATGTGGTGATGAAAAGTACAATGACTGTTAGTACAGTCTGATGCCACTGCCTTGATATATGTGCCAGTGCACCAGCAGTTTTACCCACCATTGCTTTTGCACCATCATTGAAAATGTCCACACACCAAAAACAAACAAATGAACAAACAAAAACCAAAAAAAAAAAAACCAGGAAAATAATGACTATTACTATGCAAATAGTTTTGACTATGTAGAACCTTGGAAAGGGACCTCCATGGATAACAATTTGAAAATTATCATTTTAGATTAATCAGGATTTATTCCAAAGCTGGCGAATAGAGTCACATTCCCTGAGAGATGGATAGTGGACAAAAATAGGGTTCTGTTTGCATGAAAGATGAACAGAATCAGTGTTGATAGCCTGCCAAATGTCTCTTCATTGAAAAAAAAACTAGGTGTGGTGAGGTAATTAAGGGGAAAATGGGAAAGTGGGAGATTTGATCAGAAAATAGAATTTGGAATTATAGTAAGTTTCTGCTGGGTGGCTGTGTGGAGGAGAAGGTCATTGGAAACAAGAAGGTCAAAGGATAGAATGATCAAGGTAATGGGTGGGTTGACCATGAGGGACACTGAAGTCCCCCAGGATGATGACAGCAGCACTTGCAACAGAGAAGAAGACTAAAAGCCAGTTGCTAAAGGCTACAGTGAGTCCAGAAGAGTGGCCAGGAGGAGTTCAGTAGACAACAAGGACCAAGATGGGGAAGCATTAGCATAGCCAAACAGTATGGAATGCCAAGGAAGGAATAAAGGCTTGAAAGTGTTGTTCCTCAATGTGTGGGACGCCCACCCACCCCCAGACCATGGAATGTTGGGTATAGACAGACTAAGTAGTCACCATTGAACAGGGCTGCAAAGAAAATGGTGTTCTTGGAGGAAAATCAGATTTCCTTTGAGGTAAGGAGGTAGAAAAAAATGCCCAGAAAAGTTGTTGAGGATATAAAGATGTGTGATGGTTATGTAGCAGCCATTCTAGAAAAGGCACGATGGAAGTTTTTGGTTGCTAAGAGAAGAATAGAGCTTTGAGAAACAGGAGAAGCAGAGTATTATGACAAGAAGCATAACTGAGAGATGGGAGGGGAGGTAATATATAACCAAAGGGGCTTAAGCTACCCTAGATTTAGTCCTGACTTCCTCTGGGAGGGACATACTCAGCCCTGCAGAATTCAGCTAAGGTTTAGGGTGGGGAAAAGGACATGAGATTATCATGTCCTGAGGATACTGGGGATGGGGTGAGGTGGGTGGGTGGGAGTTGATGGTGTTGTATTTCGTTAGACTGCAGAACACTTCAGATATATTTTTTCAGAACAAAGGAACACCTGCCTCAAAGAAGTGTGCAAATTCACATCTCTTAAGAGATAGAAAATGCTTGCAGCTTTGAAATGAACTTCTCTAGTTTCTAACAATCACATTTAAATTATTAAAAATTGTAGGGGCAATTACAGCAAATCACTATTAAGTGCTATAAACAGAACAAAAATTGATTTAAAAAGGCTATGGGGTTGTTATCATCAATAGGACAAAGAAGGGCCAGGATTGTCCATGGTTTAAATATTTTAAGATACTGCCCCACCCAAAGTAAGGGATTTATTACCTATACCTAAACAATCTCTACAGTTTTAATCTGAAGAAAGTCCCTTGGTTTGTCTTGCTGTCTTTTAGGTACTATGACTTCTATTGTGGCCAACTTTACCTAAAATGCCGCAGCTCTGGAAGATGACTAAAAGTGAGGAAGTAGTTTGAGTTGCTAACAGGTAAACTGCCATGGCAGTTTTTTCTTGCCTATTTTCAGAAGCTTGCTAATGTGGCTTCAAGGGTATCACGGGTCCCAAAACTCATTGGTCCTTTACAATCACAAGGGGACAGGCAATCGTGGGCTCTCTATCACGGCTGAGAATATACAGTTAATCAAGCGTAAGCATCCCAGATTTTAAAGTCCCACTAGCCGAAGTGTATTTTGGTGGTGGCATAAACATTTGCAACTTAGTTTTTATTGGCTAAATATAGTCTTATTTATTTATTTATTGCTTCAAGACTAGGAGTTTTTTGGGGTTTGATGTAACCAGATTAAACTAGAACTGGCTTCTTAAAATGTAGTTTAGATATTTTAAATGTTGGATTTCATTTACATAGTAAAGTTACTAATTCTAAATATATATCTAGACATTGATTTTACTCCAAATGCCAACATTAAAAATATATTTTGTGGAGTTATATATAGAGCCTCGATATTGATATAGTCACCCATATTTTACAAATAAAAAAACTGGGGTTACAAGAGGCAAATTTGCCCAAGGTCACACACAGTAAGTGTCAAAGTTGGGTTTTTAACCCAAATCTGAATGCCTCTTATCCATGCTCTTAACCACTGCACTGCAGTACAGTACAGTGGGCACTTGGGAAAATATTTACAACTGGATTATAGAGCTGGTCACTTTTGAAGTACAAAATCACGTGGGCTGAAGCGGAGCATAATTATATACAAGCTACATCTTAAGTATGTGTTACTGCAAGATCATCCTGTCATGGCTTACTCATCCCAATCATTGAAATCATATGTGCCTCGGGAGGGAACAGTCCCAGATGTGCTGTGGCATACGTGCTTAAAACATGTTTGTTTGTTTTTTTTCAGGTTATTATAACAATTCAGCCTGCCTCCCAAGTTTGCCCGTGAAGAAAATAGATAAGTAGGTGAATGTGATAAGTTATACATCTTAAATGCTTAATGAAATTTTAGTATTGCCCTTTGGCATTTTCCCTTTGCAACAGGATGTCCCAAAAGTCTTAGTACAATTTTAAGCTTTCAATATAAATATATTTTATTGAACACCTGTAAGATTAATAGATAGAAAATTTCAGATGAGCCTGGTGGGCCTGCCATTTATGAGAGAAGCCAAGGAACTAAGCCTGAAGGGGAGAGCCACAGGAAGTACAAACTTTGGAAAGAAACAGAGTCAAAGGGTAGATGCTACTGAAAGTTTGGCACTTGTGTCCGAGGCCACATCAGAAGTACGAGGACAAGTGGTTTAAGGAGAAGGAAAGAGGAGTTTATTAACTTGCTGGCAGATAAGGAGATTGGCAGACTCTGGTCTCAAAGTACCAACATACTGTTTTTGAGTAAAAGTACAGAGCTTTTAAAGGTTCTGATTAATCCTCTAATCCTATCTTCACCTAAGACAATCTCCTGACTTCTGCTGGGACAATTCCCTTCAGCCATCTCCTGTAGCACAAAGAACAAAGGACACCCTCCTGCCCCTCCCAACCACTGGTCTGAGGCAGGGATGCAGGTTTTATTTATTTATTTATTTATTTATTTATTTATTGAGACAGAGTCTCACTCTGTTGCCTGGGCTAGAGTGCCATGGCATCAGTCTAGTTCACAGCAACCTCAAACTCCTGGGCTCAAGGGATCCTCCTGCCTCAGCCTCCTGAGTAGCTGGGACTACAGCCATGTGCCACCACGCCTGGCTAATTTTTTTTCTATTTTTAGTAGAGATGGGATCTCATTCTTGCTCAGGCTGGTCTAGAACTCCTGACCTCAAGCAAATCCTCCCGCTTCAGCCTCCCAAAGTGCTAGGATTACAGGCATGAGCCACCATGCCCAGCCGCTAGGATGTAGGTTTTAGTTCTCAGAAAATGGCGAGGGGGTTTTGAAGAGACAGAAAACATTTTTACCCCTCTTCAGGCCATTTTCTCTGCTACATAGAGACAGTAAGATAGTAGAAAGCTACTCAGGGTGAGATGTGGGACCTCCCCCACAACCCTTAAAAATTGCAGTAAAGTTAACAAATTAAGAAAATGCTGAGTGTGTCTGGATTTCTCATGGAAAACAGAAAAACCATGAGGAGCTATGACTTAGTGAGCCTGTAGGCAGAGCCAAAGATGGTTTTTTACCTTCTGTTGTGGCAATCAGGGCACCTGTAGTCTTTGCACCTGTCAGGTTACAACACTGTTACACAAGGTTCTCTAGTCACCATGCTAGAGAAAGTTGACCAAGACAAGGAAACAGTCTTAGGCATAGTATTAAGGAAAAAGAAGCAAAAGTCAGGAATGCTTTGTGAATATAGAAGATGACTGTGGAACTAGGCATGCTAGGCAGTGTGGTTTACTGGAAGAAGCAGAGAGTCACAAGCTGTGGAAACTGGAGTAAATTGCTTAAAATCTCTGAACACAGATCCTTCATCTGTAAAATCTTCCTTCATAGGGTGGCCTGGGTAGAGGAAATAATTCATGTTTGCAAAGAGACTAGAACTTAGAAGGCATTCGACAGATGTTAGCATTATAAAGAATCTGGGGTTTGATGAAGAAAGAAATAAAGGCCATGGCCACTGAGGCTAGTCAACTTTGTTGTAAAAATTCAAGGGGCTGTTGATAATGGGGATGCTGTGGGTATGAGGGTGCAGGTGCTAAATGGGATATCTTTGTACCGTCCTCTTAATTTTGCTGTGAGCCTAAAGCTGCTCTAAAACAATAAAGTCTTTAAGAAAAAATCAAGAGTATTCCATACTACCTAATGATGCGATAGTCCAGATACTGGCTTGGGTCATCCCCTCCCACATTCCAGATCATATCTCAGCACCCTCCGGGGATTTTGAGGCTGTACTTTACACTTGGTATCTCCATGTTCTTCTTGGGCATTCATGCATGCCATTTTTGTTCTGTCCTGCATCAAACCCCCCTTTGTGTCCCTGAGGCAAACCCCAGCTCCTGGAGCATGGAAAACCCTCCCACAATTTAAAGAACAAAATAAAATCATTCATACATAGTGTTGACATCTAGCAGGCAATTCAATGTGTGACTTTGCCTAACTGATAATTTAGTAATTTTTATTTAAATTAATATGGGACCTGGGGTGGAGAGGATGAGAAATACAGGACAGTTTCTCTGTAGTTCAATTCTGTAAGTTTGAACAAGGAATCAGGACAGAAGAAATTCTAATTCCAGGAAGTTGAAGAGAAATTTCTGGCCAGGCCTGGCACAGCAACCAAGGCCCAGAAAGAAGAAAGGATTTGCCTGACGCCATACAACTAGTTAGAGATAACAATGGAAATTGGTGTCTACTTTTGCAAAAAATACTCTAGGCAAATTAAAAGTCTTTATTCTCTGCTTTGCCACCAAATGACTGCAATTATGATTCTTATTCTTTAAGCTTTCCAAAATGAGCTATGGCAAGAATGAATAGGAGAGGAGCTCTTGGCAAAGGCTACCAAAATGGACTAGCAAACCAACATGTCTGAACAGTCTATATTTAAAAGTATGGCCTTTAATATCTTTATATGGCTGGATTGACCATATGTCAGGATTGTCAGTGGATGAGAATGCAGCTGAAGCCTTGTTGGTGTTCAATCTGTTTCAGCCACATCTTCTTGTCCCCAGCCCTTGCCTCAAGGTAATAGGAGAACTAGGCAATATTCCCCACTCCTCTTATAAGGCCCAGAAACTAATCTCAGCTCAAAAGTAGCACATCTATATAAAGGCTATCAGCAGTAGGCTCTCACTTGGGGGTCCCAGTTCCAAAATTGTCAGTGCCAATCCCTAGCAGCCTCTACATCTTTCCTCAAGTAGCTAACATAGGCTTTATAAAAAGGGAGACCTTTTACTTTTCAACAAATATTTCCTGACTGCTGCACATGGCATGGCCATGACATTAGGATACACAGTTGAACCGTGACTGCCCTCAATAAGTTTCCAGTCAACTAGGTGAGGCAGACAGTAAGCAGACAATTTCATGGGTAAGCTCAGAATAAGCATCACAATATATCTGGCACAATGCAAGGCCCAGGGGACTCAAAGGTGGATAAGACCAAGTCCAGCCCTCACCACCTAAGAAACAAACAGGAAAACAATGACAGCACAGTATTTAATTGCTATGAAAGAGGTCTGCCCCAGGGAGCTGGGAAAACTCTGGTGAGAGGGATCTAATGGGAGCATTGGTTGGTCAAAGCCACTGTGGCACTAAGAAAGTTCTGGAATATCACCAATTAGTCAAGGCAGTAAAGGCCCCTGTTTAACACTTTGGTTCAGCTGGTAAATGAGATTAGCTACAAGTCACATAGTCCCTCAAGCCAGGTTTTAAGAGCTCGGGTCAAGGACAAGGACATTTGACAGGAAGGTTTTGCCTATACTAGCCACAGGCACAATTGTGACTGAAGTTTTTCTTTTTTTTTTTTTTTACAGCAAGCATGAAAATGAGGTTTACTGAGGAGGGAAAGATAGGATTATAGAGCAAGAGCAAGATATAGGTTTACAGAGTGTGATAAATAGGCCACAGATGACAACCGGACCCATGTTGCAGCAAAGGGAGAGCAAAAGGAAGGGCACAAAAGGGTGTGACTGAAGTTTTTCTGTCCTTCTAGAGCTTCCTTCCAAGTTGTGCTCCATAGTTTAGATTTCTCCTTATCTGAAAGGCCTTTTCCAGAAAGAATCCTAAACTAATCCATTCTGATATGTGAATAACTGGTAAAAGAAATGTTTCCCAGACTTCCCTGAGGATTAGATCACCTGGTCTCATTCCTAATTATACTGTTGATCTGTCTTTCTCATGGAAATTTCTATTCTGTAGGTCTGGGGTAGGATCTGGGAATCTGTTTATAATAAGGGCTCCAGGTAATTCTTATCTTCAGGTAAATTTGGGAAACCATACAGGAGTGGGGAACCTTCAGCCGTGGGGCCATATGTGGCCTTCTGGATCCTTGAGTGCAGCCTTTTGACTCAATCCAAGTTTTACAGAACAAAACCTTTTAATAAAGGGATTTGTTCTGTGAAGTTTGGATCCAGTCGAGGGGCTGCACTTGGGGATCTGGAGGGCCACATGTGGCCTTGGGACTGCAGGTTTCCCACCCCTGTGTGAAATCTCAAACACACATAGCTAAATGGTAGAGTGTCAAGATTTTTAAAAATGCAATAATAAAATAGACCTTATATTTGAAGAATACCTTATAGTTTACATTATCACATATACCATATACCTTGCCACATTAGAACCTCCCAAGAGCCTGGTAAACTGGGTAGGCCAAGGATTCTTGTCCCCATTTTAGGAATGAGAAAACCCTGCCAGAGTGTAGTCACATAATTGGAGAGAAAGGAAATGCATCTTTAATGATGCAAGAACACCACAAAGCAAGATGCCAATTTTCACAAAAGAATACCTTATAACACAGACGATTTACAAGGGCTGAAGGGATGTGGAGCCCAAGGGAAACCTGAAGCCAATAGGAGTCAAAAGCCTCCCAAAGCCAGGAGATATGTCTGCATTTGGAAACTCAGTGATTTTCTATGGCACCATACAATTTTTCTACACTGGATTCTCATGTGAACCGTACCAGTTACATTTTCCACAATCACATATTTTACCACAAACCAGTCTGACCTGCAAGGGAAGGGTCCTTTGGAATGCCCTGCTACCTAACCAGTTTGTATTTGCAAAAGTGACACGTGGCCAGGTCAGGATGGAGGTGTTCTGGTACAGGGAAGATGGTTTTTGTATGAGGCCTTGCCTAGGATCCTTTCTGGGCCTACTTAGGGCTTCAGATACAGTGGAGACAAAGGATTTCATTTCATCAAATTGTATTAATATCTTTTTTGAATCAGGCGTTGTGTTGGCAGCTGTGTGCTGGATCTGAGGAATTCATAGTCTAGGTAGGAGAGAAAGGAAGACATATACATGACTAGTGATTACCTAAGTCAAAAAGAATTGCAAGACAGAATAAGCAACATTCTATGGTGATGGAGCAGGAGTTAATAGTTCTCATGGAAGATCCTAGAAGGTTGGTGGAGAAAGAGGCATTTCTACTAGGCCTTGAAAGATAGATAGGTATTCCAAAGACAGAGAATGGCATTATAAACTGAAGGAATCTGTGAGCAAAGGCATCAGAGGCCCGAGTCTAAGGGAGATCTACAGGCAGTCCATTGCTGGGGTGGAGCAATTGGGGAGAATTCTTTGGCCCTTTTTCATGTGTACAGGGGATCCATAGCCATTGCACCTTATTCTTACTTTCTGAACATTATTAAAATTTAATTTTGAAAATTCTTTCTTTAATGATACTCCACAGGGCCTATGGAAGTTACTGACAGTGTGGCCTCCTTTCAAGGGGGGAGTATTTGGGGCAACCAGTGCTGGTTGAGTTGTTCCAGGCCCTGCTGTCTTCCATGGATGGCCAAGTTTATTGGGCTAGAGTACTGGGCACATCAGAAGAGGATTGCGGAGATCCTGAGCAAAGAGAACAAAGCTGGAGGCATCATACTACCTGATTTCAAAATACATTACAAAGCCATAGTAACCAAAAGAACATGGTACTGACATAAAAAAGACACATAGACCAATGGAACAGAATAGAGAACCCAGAAATAAATTCAAGTATTTTTTTTCAGCATATTATGGGGGTACAGATGATTAAGTTATGTATGTTGCCCTTACCCTCCCTCCCCCCCAAGTCAAAGCTTCAAGTGTGTCCATTCCCTCGGAGGTACACATCGTACTCATTGTTTGTGCATATACCCGTCCCCTCCTCCCCCCTCCCCCTCCCTCTGCCCAACATCTAATACATGTTATTCTTATATGTGCATTTAAATGTTGATCAGCTAATAAATCCAAGTATTTACAGCCACTTGATTTTCAAAATAGGTGCCAAGAACATACATTGGGGAGAGGATAGTCTCTTTAATAAATGGTGCTGAGAAAACCAGATAACCATAGGCAGAAGTATGAAACTAGATCCCTCTTACCATATACAAAAACAAAATAAAAATGGATCAAAGACTTAAATCTAAGATCCGAAATTATGAAACTACTAGAAGAAAACATTGAGTTGATACCTGTGGAAATGGAGAGAAAACAAACAAACAAAAAACATTGGAGAAATGCTTCAGGACATCTGGGCATAGATTTTTTGGGGGTAAGACCTGAAAAGCATAGCCAACAAAAGCAAAAGTAGGCTGGGCACAGTGGCTCCCACCTGTAATCCTAGCACTCTAGGAGGCTGAGGCGGGAAGACAGCTTGAGGTCAGGAGTTCAAGACCAGGCTGAGCAAGAGCAAGACCCATCTTTACTAAATATAGGAAAAAATTAGCTGGGTGTCCTGGTGTGCATCTATAGTCCCAGCTACTCGGGAGGCTGAGCAGGAGGATCCCTTGAGCTCAGGAGTTTGAGGTTGTTGTGAGCTAGGCTGACGCCACAGCACTCCACCTGGGCAACAGAGTGAGACTCTGTCTCAAAAAAAAAAGTCAAAAACAAAAGCAAAAGTACACAAATGGGATTATATCAAGTTTAAAAGCTTCTGCCCAGCAAAAGAAACAATCGACAAAGTGAAGAGACAACCTACAGAATGGGAGGAAATATTTGCAAACTATCCATTTGATAAGGGATTAACAACCAGAATATATAAGGAACTCAACACAGTAGAAAAAAACAAAACCAAAACAAATAATCTGATTTAAAAATGGGCAAAAGATCTGAATATATATTTCTCAAAAGAAGACATTCAAATGGCCAACAGGTATATGAAAATATGCTTAACATCATTAGTCACCTGAGAAATGCAAATCAAAACCACAATGAGGTGTCAGCTCACCCCTGTCAAAATGGCTTTTTATCAAAAGACAAAAATTAACAGATGCTGACAAGGATGCAAAGAAAGAGAAATATTCATACATCGTTCATGGAAATGGAAATTTGTATAGCCACAATGGAAAGCAGTATGAAAGTTCCAAAAAAATAAAAATAAAAATAGATATACCATATGATCCAGCCATCCCACTACTGGGTATATATCCAAAAGAAAGGAAATCAATATATTGAAGAAAATCTGTACTCCCATGTTTACTATTGACAATCGGTAAGATATGGAATCAACCTAGGTGCTCATCAACAGATAACTGGATAAAGAAAATGTGATATGTGTATACACATGCACCGTCAACCCTGCCACACAATGGAATATTATTCAACCATAAAAAGAGAATGAAATTTTCTCATTTGCAGCAACATGGATGAAACTGGAGGTCATTATGTTAAGTGAAATAAGCTAGGCACAGAAAGACAAACATCGAAATGTTCTCACTCATATGTGGGAGCAACAAAAGTGGATCTCATGAAGGTGGAGAGTAGATTGGTGGTTACCAGAGGCTGGGGAAGGTAGAGGCAAAGGGAGAATGAAGAGAGGTTGATTAATGGGTACAAAAATACAGTTAGATAGAAGAAAGAATTAAGCTACCATGTAAAGATCTAGTGTTCAGTAGGGGACTATAGTTAACAATATGGGTGGTCCCTGGGTTATGGAGAAGATATATTCCTAAGAATATCTTTAGGTTGGATTTGTATGTAACTCAGATACCTGATGAATAGCACATATACAATAATAATAATAATACTATAATGGCTCATATGTGGTAATAGTAATACAGTATAACACTGTAATAACAATATCCCTATACTGTAATAATAAGTCACAGAAACTATTGTGCTCTTTCTTATAATTAAAACAAAACATAAAAACAAAGTCCGACAAAAAGTTTACATAGGATATAGTAGAAATTTCAAAAAATAATATTAAAGATTAACATTCCCCTAATATTGCATCAACATCTTGCTCACTGGCAGGGGCATTTTTGAGGCAAGAAGGCAGCTGACATTAATCAGAAGATAATGCTAGAGATGGTGCTGGAGAGGATGGAGTAGGTGCTGGAGAAGCAGGATTGGATTCTGTTGCTCGAGGAGGGGAGTTTGCCACTGAAACCGGTTTCTTGAAAAGGTATCTAGGGTTGTTTGCACAGCCTTTTTCTTTTTTTCATCATAAATGGCCTTGTAGCAGCTGATGTTCTCACTAACTGCACGGTAAACCTTTGTAAACTGCTCAATGTTAGAATCTTGCTCCTCAAGCTTAGCAAATCCTGCTTCAATGAGAGGAAAGGCTTCAACTAATTCTTTTGTCGTGAACTTTCTTGATTCTGCATCTATTGATTCTTTGTGTTCTTGTGTTTCTATCGGCTGCTTCTCTATCTATCTATGAGACTAGCCGCTAGGGTAAAGATGCTGCCCTAGAGAACTGCTAATGTCATGCGGGTTTGTTTACGTGCACGGAAGAAAGTGGTTCCTGAATTCTCTTCATTTATACAGAACACCATAAGCCAGGTCATCCATAACCTGGGGAGTCCTTGTAATTTGTGGTATATTTCAAAATAGCTAGAAGAGAAGAATTCAAATATTCCCAGCATAAAGAAAAAAATAAATGTTTGAGGTGAGGGGTACCCCAATTACCCTGATTCAATCATTACACATTATACGAATTTATCAAAATATCATGTGAACCCTGAAAATATGTACAACTATTATTCATCAATTAAAAAAAGAGGATTGCAGAGGACTTTTTTTTTTTTTTAAGACATGGAGTCTCGCTCTTTTGCCCGGATGAGTTCAGTGGCATGATCACAGCTCACTGCAACTTGTGACTCCTGGGCTCAAGTGATTGCCCAGCCTCAGCCTCCGGAGTAGCTGGGACTATAGGCCTGCACCAGCACACATAGCTAATGTTTTACATTTTTGTAGAGATAGGCTATCGCTATGTTGCAGGCTGGTCTCAAACTCCTGTGTTCAAGGAATCCTCCCAAAGTGCTGGGATTACAGGTGTGAGCCATTGGGTGGGCCCAGAAGATCTTGTACATCATTCTAAGGAGTTGTAGGTACTCCTGAGATTGAAAGGTTTGAAGCAGATGTCACATGTATACATCTTAGATAGATCCCTCTGGCTGCTGTCTGGGAGATGGTTAGACAGAGGTAAGAGTGGAAGGAGAGAGTCCAAACAGGAGGCTACTGCAGAGGTATTAATACAAGCAAAAAGTCATGGGGTCTAAACAGGGTCTGTAATGCTGAGAATACAGTGGAGAAAGAGGTGGTCACTAAGACATGTCTCAGAAGTGGAATCAGCTAGCCCTGGGTACCTCATTGGGTGAGTGTATGCAAGGGAGTGAGGGCAGGAAGCAAGGGTGACTGCCTAACAGGTGCAGAGAGACGGCCCTCTGTGTCTCCAGTCTCCTCAAGGGGTGGCGGGAGGGGAGGGCCAGGTCAGAAGCCAGAGAAAGAAGAAGTTTGGAGCACAAAGGAGGGAAGCCCAAGAAGCCAGGTGGCAATTCCGAAGCTCCGCCCCGGGCTCCGGCCCCGCCCCCGGCTCCACCTCTTCTTCCTTTCCCTTCCCCCCAGCCGCGGCTCATCCTCGAGGGCGGAGAGAGGTGGCATTTGAGTCCTCCGGTATCCCAGCAGGCAGTGCAGCCTAGAGACGCTGACAAAGGAGCGGAGGAGCAGTCGCAGCTGCTTTCCGAGGAGCCGGTGTTTCCGAGGTGAGAGTCCCCCACCATCCCGTCACCCACTTCCTCCGACTTCGGGGAAACGTGGAAGTTACGTGGCCGAACGAGCGCCCCCGCCCAAGAATGACCCATACTCAGAGCCCGAGCTTGGCTCTGTGACTGACAGCGGGGCTCCGCGGCGCCGGGATGCGGGTGGGCAGTGGGGAGGAGGCAGAGGGGTGTCTTTTCTGCCCCGTCTCTGACTGTCAGTGGCCCCGCTGCCCGCGACTCCCGGCTCTGGGGTCTGGCCAGCCGGCGTGTGGCTCGCTCCTGCCTGGGCTAAGGCAGGCTCGGGAGCCTCCCGGTGCCTGCCCGGCGGAGTTCGGTTGCCCCAGGGATGCAGCTCCCGGGACAACTCTTCGGCGGAGGTAGTGTGGAGGGCTGGAGGAGGGAGATTGACTCCCTGTTCGGGGTGACACCGTCCTCACCCTTCCTCCAGCCCAGCCGGTGCCCCCGGCGAGCAACTGGAAGGAAATCAGCAGCGCTGGACCCAGGCGTCCCGGGATGGCTTCAGCTCTGCTCTCTTTGCCTGGAGGGAGATGAAAGTAGGGTGGAGAGGCAGCGAGGGAGAGCGAACGCCTTCCTGGAATAATGGGGGAGGGGGAAGGGGTACGTGGCCTGAATCCTTCCCCCACCCTGGACCTCCGCACGGATCCTGATGGTTGCACCAGCTGCTCGGCTGTAAACAGGCTCACATGACCGGTTTCACATGAAGCCGGCCGGTGTGGGGACGAGGGCTGGAAGGCTGGGCCCCAATCAGGTGGAGCTGAAGTCCTCAGACAGACCGTTTTATCCTCCCTCCCCAGCCCTCCAGCCCTTAATCAATGTTCTCTGGTTTTCCCCTTCGAGGAAAGTAACTGACATCTGCCCTCTCCGGGCTGAAGTAGCATTTCTGCTCCAGTAGAATTGAAGAGATCTCACGTCGGGGAACAAGAGGGCAAATATTAAGTAAAAACGGTCCCAGATTTTTGACCTTTGAGGGAAATGAGAAGAGGATACAAACCTGAAAAACTGGGTCCTTTGGATCATGCCTAAAAAGCAGTCCTGTGCTTTTGGAAGGCATTGCGTTCTTAATGTGAATTCCAGACAGTAGGGGAAAAGTCTACTTTTTCAGGCAAGACACACATGGGATTTAATACATTCTTGATGATGATCTTGTCCACACTTCCCCCTGAGTACTGGAAAATGTCTTTGCCTAGAAAATATCGTATGCAGAATACTGAACAGGGAGTAGACACCAATTTTTACATTACACATATATTAGGTATAAAGCAGTGGAAAGTCTGGAAAACAGGAAACAGGGCCAAATGTGTCTTTCAAGTTGTTCACGTCTACATACCCAAATAGGACTCGAGATCAAACTAGTTTCTGAAGCATTTCTAGAACTCTCACAACAACAGAGGTTTAATCAAATACCAGGATATTTGAACTTCAGGAATTTTTCAAATCTGAGGGGCACTTGTGATGGATTCCATATACATGTAATGTATAATTAAATATAATGGACAGTATTCAGTGGAAAGCTATCCCTTTATAATTAAAGAAAGAAAATAGAACAAATAGCTTATAAAATAATGCATGTTTCTTAAATTGTTCACCCGCATTTTCTATCCAAATGTTTTTAATTTTTTTCTCAGAGGGCTTTTACTTAACCCTATTTTCTGAAAGCATAAAACAAGAAATTACAAGAAAAACTCATTCCCTAATAACCCAATAAAATAAATAATTTGCTACTGTTCTTCTTCTGTTCTTAAAGAAGTCTAAGAAAGTAAACTATTTTTGTAGACTGGACCTTAAAATGGGAGAGGCATTTTAAATTTTGCTTAAAACTTAACAGAGGAGCAAATTACCAGTGTTACTCTGAATCTTGTTTTGCCACCTTGTAGCATTCTGGAGAATCTTGCCCTACAATAAATATTTTAAGTGATTGACTCTTTGAGGCCCTTAATTTCTTCATCTGTAATATGAAGGTTTTTTTAGTCTCCAGGGTCCCCTATAGATTTCAAATTCCATAGAAGAGTACATTTTTTGATTGGGAACTATTCATGGACAAAATAAGTTGGTCAAATAAGCCCAGATATCCAGAGTCCTAATAGAAATAGGAATTACACCCTGAAAAATTCTCATTAGGTAAATTAACTATATAGGTTGACCTGTACCTCTCTCTGTCTTCATCAGGAAATTGAAGATGGCCTTGGCTAAATCCTGTCTCCAAAATTAGAAATAACAGCTCTACTTGACTTTCTTGACCTTCAGGGCATAGTGCAAAGTCTGATTCTTTCACTCATTCCAGCTTGTTCCTAAATTAAGCAGACTATGTGATTAGTGATGAAATTAGAATAAAAAAGGAAGGCTGTAGCAGTATCTCACTTTTGCAGTAGCTTGGTTAGATCACCAGAATGAATGTCTGGTTTTCATTTTGTCCGGGTTCAAAATTGAATTTTGTCTGCACATCCAAAAATTATCAGTCATTCTCAGGGATTGATTCACACTAACTAAACTCACAAAAGACTTCTTTTAACATGAATGACAATTGACTAACTTACAGTGAGAAGTAGAACTGCAAAGCAAACCAGAAGACTCATATATGAACTAAGGCACCCTTTGCTCCTGTCTATGTGGAAACACTAGAACTTGCTCTTGAACTCCCCTTTTTCTAGAGGCTCTGCAGACTACTTTCAAACATAGAGGTTGATATATATATTTGACAAGAGTACAACTTTCTTTTATATAAAAACCATTTATTTCAGTCACACCTTTGCATGGATATATCCTAGTCACCTGATTGAACTTGCGTCACCTCTAAAACATCTCTAAAATCTGTTTCCTCTTCATTCCTACTGCCTTAGTCTAGGCCTTCATCATCTCTTTATGCCACATTCATTCAACAGTTATTATTTTTTATTGTAACTACTCAGAAGTCAGGTGTTGTGCTTGATTGGTCAATAGCAGCCACTCCTACTTCACATTTTACTGGGTCAATTCCCTGCCTAAAATCCTTCAGAGGTTTCCCATTGCCTGCAGCAGTTTGCAAAATTTAATGTGGATCAGAATTACCTGGAAGACTTGTTAAAACACAGATGGCTGGGCCCCAATCCCAGAATTTCTGATTCAGCAAGTCTAGGGTGAGAACCAAGAATTTGCATTTCTAACAAACTCCCAGGTGAAGCAGCTGCTGCTGCCCCTGCACCGCACTTTGAGAACAACCAGCCTGGGGAATCAAGTCTAAACCCCCAAACTCGGCTTATAAAATCTTTTGCAAAAAAAAAAAAAAAAAAAAAAAAATCTTTTGCAATCTGGCTCTAACTTACCGTTCCAGCCTCATCTCTTGCCACTCTCCCCATATATGCTATTTTTTAACCATATGCAATGCCAAAGCTCATTTTAAGCATGCCTTTCATGCCTCTACACATGTTCTTCCTGGAATTTACCCCTCTCCACTCCTACTACAAACTCCTATTTGTTAAGGCAGATAACTTTCTTTAGGCTCCCAGAGTGCTTGTATGTATCAGCAGTTTAACACTTCTCACATCTCCTAATTACTGCTCTATATCTCTTCCGGCTAGACTGAGTTTCTGGAGGGCTGAGACAGTGTTTTCATCTTTTCTCTGTATTCCCTAGCACAGTGCCTGGTATATAATAAGTGCTCAGTAAATGTTGAATGAATTTGCAATTCTAAAATTTCTGAGAGTGCTGCATGTAGCAACATATATATTTCATATAGTGAATCAATATGGATTTTGCTTTCAGAATTGCACACCTTGAAATAACTGAAGACATATTGGGATGTTTTAACATGGAAATAACATTAATTATAACCAGGTTGGAAATAACACATTTTTAAAAAATGAAGTGTTTTCAAAAAGACATTACTGTAGGGTATTTCTTTTTAATCTTAAGACATATACTACTCAACTTTTACATCTTGAATATGGACTAGTCTATCACTACCTATCATTTATAGGTAGCAGTCAATCCCATTAGTAAGGTAGCAAATTATACCAAAAACCTACAAAGTATATAAAAACAAAATTGCCTATTATTGAGCAATGTACATTAAAATATAAAATGAACATTATAACATCATTTGTTATGACTTTAAGGACATACCGGCCACTAAAAACCCTAATAGACAATACCGTAAATTCAAAGAGGAAGAGAGCTGAGTTTATTAAACAGGAGGGAAAGAGGTTTTAATACAAATGAGACTAATGGAAAGGAATTTATTCTTAACTTTTTAGAATTTAGTTGGCCATTGGCAAGGACTACACCAAGTATGGTGGAAACAGATAGTCGCTGTGCCCAGATAAAAGGGAGTAAACAGCAAGAGCCAGAGACAGGTAGTTAAGTAGCTTGGTACCTTGTGGCCAAGCAGATGGGTCACTAGTTTCTGGGGAAGGTTCTACTTTGAATCATCCTTAGCTGTTTTCAAACTTTGGACCACGTCAGTACAAGAATCCCCAAGGACCGCTTATTTCATTTGATTCTTCTTGCAGCATTCTCTTTCCAGAAAAAGGTGTGTGGGGGATGCAAATGCGAATATGCTGTGAAGGTGGTTTCTGTGCTCCCGAACAGTCTCTAAGTTTTGAATCCGTGGTGATAAAATCGAATTGATATGTTTATGTCAAAGCCTTATTTTTCCTTCTTTTGGTCAATGCAAAGGGAGGAAAACAGGATGTAATCGCAACACTTTGGGGTACTGGTCTCTTTGGACCGATGAGGGGAAGCGTGTGTGAAGATTTCAGTGTTTATGCTTCTTTTTGCGGGAGAGTAGTTTGCAAACTGGTCACAAGGTGGTGTACACACATAGGTTTTCTTTCAAATTTCATTCAGGATTGATTTTCTGTGCCTTTGATACAGGGGAGGAGGCCAAGGCAGTTTCCTGTATTACCAGCTCCCTGCTGCACTGTCTGCCTGTAAGGTCAGGGGTATGTTGGAGCCTCAGATTTCTAAACGCTGCTGGCCTGCAGCTCTGAAGAGCCAGGGGAAATGAGAGGGGAACAGGAGGAGGGAAGGGGGGAGGAGAGGCAGCTGGGAGTGCTGATTCTCTCTGCTCTCCTCTTACCCCAACCCATGGCAAGCAGCCACCTAAGATTTACTGTTCCTCTAATTAGGATCCTTTGCCTGTCTTTTATGGACAAAATGTGTTCAGCTATGAGGGGGAGGCATATTCCCCGATGGAGGAGACAGTTATTAGTCGACGTCTGTAGGATAACTGATAAGCTCTCTATCTGCTAAGTGCCCAGCACTGAGCTTGGGTCTATGAGGGGTACAAAAACAAACAAAACCACCCTACAAAAACCAATATGGCATTATACCTGAAATCTGATTGAGGAGTCAGTGCACACAAAACAAATGTCAAAATATTCAACCTGTACAGTAAGTACATTAACAATGTAAAATTGGTGAGATCCGTGTAGATCAGAGTAGTAGGGGGACGGTGCAAGGAGGGGGAATTTGAACTAGGCTTTGAAGAATGAGTAAAATTTTGCTGTCCGGAGAGGAAGAATGGGGCAAACCATGGTTATTAATGCCTTAATGAATAGTTACTGACAGCCATAGCTGTTTCATAATCAGGAAAAGAAAGTGTGTGCAACTCAGTAAGTGAAATTGTCTCTTGATTTTTCTTTATAAAACTGAAAATGAAATACTACAAGGCAATACAGACTTAATTGTAACTTGAATTTTGAATCATCCTTTGAGAACTCTGATCTTGAAAAGCAGAGAAATTTTCTAGAGACGAGGGCATGTGTGGTAGTCAGCATCAGGAGGGCAGGACTTTTGAATTGAGACACAGAGGAGATGATGACTGTATAAGGAAGTGTGAGCCTGGACACCAGAGTTCTGCCACCAACACCCTGTGCAACCTTGGGTAAGTCTCTTAACCATCCTGCTGGGCCTCCTTTCCTCATCTATCAAATGAGAAAGATTGAGAGCTAACATTCTTTGACTTGGTGTGCACTTGACTTTTGGACAGCAACTTCATAAACCGATTTGCAGTACGGTTTTACCAGCTTAGTATATAATCTCTCCCCAGGATTTTTGCACTTTATCATTTTGTAATATGGACTGGAGCAAAGAGAAAGTGTTAGTCTCCAGAAAACCATCAATTAAAGGCAGGTGTTATGCTTCATTATGTTTGTTGACAGTGGCTAATATTGCGCTGGTGGCCTGGTGCTAATTCTTCCCTAATTCCCACTGGTTGGAGTTTAGGAGGCAACTTATATCCTAGCCAATATCCTAGCCAAGATAACTGATAAGTGGGAACAGGGATATGAAAAGAAATAATAGTAAACTGCTCAAAAATGATTAAACACTTGTTTAATAGTGACAAGGTGCTGGGCACAGTGGCTCATGCCTGTAATCCCAGCAGGTGGGAGCATAACTTAAGGCTGGGAGTTTGAGGCCAGCCTGGGCAACATAGCGAGACCCTAATTTAAAAAGTAACCAGATGTGGTGGCGCACACCTGTAGTTCTAGCTACTTGGGAAGCTGAGGTAGGAGGATCCCTTGACCCCTGGAATTCGAGGTTCCAGTGAGCTGTGATTGTGCCACTGCACTCCAGCCTGGGTGACAGAGTGAGACACTGTCTCAAACAAATAGTGACAAGGATTAAAGCAGAGAAGGAAGATGCTAAGAACTTAAAAAAAAAGAAATAAAAATAGTGACAAGGAGATAGCTTATTCATGATTCATGGGAAAATGTATACATATTCAGCTCAAAAAGAGAGCTTAACAATTAAATGAATAAGAATTTCTGTGCCATTATTCAAAGTTAGCAAAATTTCTACTCTGACCTGCGCCAACTAACCTCTCCTTAAAGTTAGAATCAAGAGTTTAGCACTTGTCTGTGTGGTTAATTTTGAGTTCCTGGTCAGATTTATGAACCATCTCATACTCTTTTATAATAGATAGTTTTATATTAGAGTTGTACATGTTCTTAAGTTTGTAAGTCATCTTAAATAAACCTCTGTTTTTCCTCATTATGAGTTTCTATTGTGTGTAAAATTATTTAAAATAATGGAAATTATTCTATTTTTAACATATAGTTTAAGGTTTTCAATATATTATTAGAGGATCATAAATTAGAAAATGCAGTTACAGATTTTTCACACATTGTTTCTAAATTCTCTCTTGTGTTTCAAAATTGGCACCTTTTTCAAATTAAGCCCTACTAGAGTTGTTGTGTAATTCGATCTTTTTTATTTTTTCAAAAGTATTCACAGGGTTCAGAATTCAAAAGACAAAAAGAGATATCCAGACAAAACTTCCTCCCTTCCCTAGACACTCAGGGGCAGACGTGGGTATCCTTCCAAAGATTTCATCCATATCCAAGATAATAGGTTTACACATTCATTTTTCTCCCTTTTTCATACAAATGGTAGCATATGCTGCACACTGCACACTGCTCCTTGCTTTTCTTAGTAAACACTACGTCTTGAAGATAAGTCCATGTCCAACTACACAAAGAGCTTTGTCTTTCTTTTTGACAGATATCTAGTATCCCAACAAATGGATAGGCCACACTTTATTTAATGAATCCCCTATTAATGGACGGTTGGACTGTTTCCATTTGCTTCTAACAACAACTAGCTCTTATTGAGTGCCAAGCTCTGTTCTGTGTGTTTCACATAAATCATTTTATTTAATCCTCAGTGCTATAAAGAAAACCTTTCACATAAGGGGAATATGTATACTACATAATTCTCTAGAAGTAGAATCTCTGGCTCTGAGAATGTGTACATTTGATTTTGGCAGGTAGAGTGGTTATGCCAATTCACATCCCCACCAGCAATGTAAGAATGTGCCTGATTTCTCCCACCATGTGCTATCAAAATGTTGATTTTTGCTAATCTGACAGGTAAAAAGTTTTATTGCAGTATGGCTTTAGTTTGCATTTCCCTTGTAAATGAGATTAAACATCCTCTCGTAAGTTTAAGAACAATTTTTATGTCCTTTTCTATGAAATATTATAGTTTTCTCATTTTTTAAGTTTTATTTTTGATAATAATTGTATGTACTTTTAAATTGAGTTGTCTTTTTCTTAATTTGTAGGTCCTCCATCTAGTAGGGAAATTAGACATTGCCTGTGATGTGATTTGCAAATGTTCTTATACAGTTTTTTGCCATGCAGAATTTTAAAAGTTATGTAGTTGAATTTATCAGTATTTTTTGGTTTCTGGTTTTATGTCATTGTTAGATAGCCTGAGATTATTAAAAAAATTCCTATGGTTTTATTTATTTATTTTTACATTTAAAGCTTTGATCTGTTTGGAATTTACTCTGATATAAGGAGTAAAGGATAAATCCAACTTTATTTTTTTCTAGATGGATACCTGGTTTAACCAACATTTATTGATTAACCTATCCCCCACAAATTAGAGATGCCACCTTTTATCCTAAGCTAAATTCTCATCTTGATAATTTTAGAATGAGATGGTGCATATTATTTAGTGATATCAAACTTGATTGTTTTCTTCCTAATAGCCAAGCTTCCTAAAAAAGTAATTAAAGGGCTTATTATTTTCTATTGGAAAAAATGATATGCCAAACTTCTGAGGGCACATTATCCAAATAGAAATGTGTATGGCTTTGAGCAAAAGAAAGAAATTAAAAATGCAAAATTAGAATTATTTAACCAGATGCTTTTCAGAATAATCTTAGTTTTACTTTATTGAAACAAACAGTTTGGTATAGTGGTAAGAATACTGGACGAGGAGGTTGGAGGCCTTCCGACCTTATTTTTTTAATCTGTCTGGTCTCTATAATTAAATAATAGTAACAGCAAACACTTAGAACATTGCCTTGCTTATAGAAAGTCCTATCTAAGAGCTTTACATACAGTATATTAATCCATTCGGTCTATGTAATTAATAAAAAGTTTGTCATCTGTTATGAATTATACAAATGTTACAGATCATTACTAATAAAAATGTTGATAGGCCCTTTCAGCTCAGTCAAAAAAAAACCCACAAAAATCCAACACTGTTATGAATTACATGCATGCTATATATGGCTATCAAGCCAAGTCATTATCTGAGACAGCCAATGGACTAAGTGCCTTCCCTTTCACCGTCAAATTTCTATGCCTTGCGTATGCTGTTCCTTTGGTCTGAATGCCCACCCCCCAACATATAACCATGTACCCTTCTTTTCTTTAAAGACCACCTCAAATTCATCTCCTGGCCTCTCTCCCGGGTAGAATTACTTGTGTAGTCTTCTGATTCCTTAGCATTTCGTATACCATGGAATGCATTATAATAGAGATTGCCTCAATATTTTTGTCGTCAATTACACTTGAACTTCCGGAGGGCAAGGCCTGTACATCATTTATCTTTGTATCTCCACTCGGCTTCTGACGTAGTTCCTGGCATATAATAGGTGTCCAGCTGAAAGAAAAGAATGAAAATTTGCATACATGATTATACAGATCCTATTTGATAGAAGTTGGAAAGGCCACTAACAGAATCAGAACATAATGAGTCCTGAAAGCTGGTAAAACCAAATAATTTATTCATTTGTTTTATTTCTCTTTGAATGTATGAGAACGTGAACTTCAGCGGTTTACAACCTATTTTAAAGGTGTGATCTACAGGGTGAAAATCAGATATTTTCTCTAATTGTATGTTTCAGCTTTTGCATTTTATTTTTAAAAGCCACACTTAGGGTGCTTGCTAAATAAGAATATTGGCTAAAATAAGATTGGGAAATACAGAAACATCACACTTATCAGTCAAACAGACTTACGTCAGCCACAACTATCTGGAACATATTCAAGAACCCCAGAGGGAATCCAAAAAGGCCTCTGAAGTTGGAAGAAAATAGCTCACACAAAACATGTGTAGTTGATGTAGGAGCGGAGGCACATTGCCACTGGCATGCCAAAGCCTACTCAATACTGAGTTTGAATTTTCATAGAAAACAACAAGGACTGCTTTGCAAATGTGGCTATTCGTCCTCTTTTCAAGGCATTTTAGCTTGTCTCAGGTTTCAGTAGAAAAAAGATTAACTCTCCCACCCATGCTGTCAAGACGGCACTAAATAAAGCATTGTTGACGTGAGTGTAAAAGTGATTCTCATGTTTTTCTCCTAGAAATCATGGAAACTTTGTGTTTTATTTTTCAGTCTCTAGGAATTCTGATTGACTCATGTAAAATCAGTTGTGATGATAATTAATTTATTCTACTTTTTAAAAAAACCTGAGGTTTGGCCAGGCATGGTGGTTCACGCCTGTAGTCCCAGCACTTTAAGAGGCTGAGACCAGAGGATCCCTTGAGCCCAGGAGTTTGAGACCAGCCTGGACAACATAGCAAGACCCCATCTCTTAAAACATTTTTTTAAAAAATCAGCTGGGCATGATGGCAAATGCCTGGCAAATCCCAGCTATTTGTGAGACTGAGGCAGGAGAGGATTGCGTAAGCCCAGGAGTTGGAGGTTACAGTGAGCTATGATGACGCCACTTCACTCCAGCTTGGACAACAGAGTGAGACCCTGTCTCTTTAAAAAAAAAAAAAATCTGGCCAGGCTTGGTGGCTTACACCTGTAATCCTAGCCCTTTGCGAGGCCAAGGCGGGAGGATTGCCTGAGGCCAGGAGTTTGAGACCATCTGAGCAAGAGTGAGACCCTGTCTCTACAAAAAATAGAAAAATTAGCTGAGCGTGGTGGTGCACGCCTGCAGTCCCAGCTGCTTGGAAGGCTGAGGCAGGAGGATCGCTTGAGCCCAGGAGTTTGAGGTTGTGTTGAGCTATGATGATGCCACTGCACTCTAGCCTGGCTGACAGAATGATACCTTGTCTCACAAAAATATATATGGGGTTTGAAAGGACTGATGTCCCCTTGGATCTCCTCTTTGAAAGGGGATGATTAATTTGAGAAATACTTCTTTATTCCTTTGTGTATTTATATAATTTATCATAGGTTGAGATCCTGAATGTGAAAGAAACATGTATAAACTTGGATAATTTGGTAAAAGTTATATAAGTAAGAGAAAAAGTCAAAAGGCATATGTAAATGATTTGGAGACCTGTTTTAATGCATGTTAAACATGCTTTTTGTGGAGGGACTATAGATTAATGAAAACAGGTATCGTTCAGTTTTCTTTCTTTCTCCTTCTATTTCTAGATTGCCAAAATGCTTTGGAGTTTTTAACTGAATCTAAGAAAAGTCCAAAATAGATTTGAGACTGTAAAGACAGAAGCCGCAGCAAGGGGGATTCAGTGTCAATGCATCAACAAAAAAGACAACCAGAGTTAGTGGAAGGAAATCTTCCTGTTTTTGTGTTTCCCACGGAGCTAATATTTTATGCAGATGATCAGTCAACGCATAAGCAAGTGTTGACTCTGTATAATCCCTATGAGTTTGCCTTAAAGTTCAAAGGTGAGTCTCCCAGGTCTATTTTACGGATTTTTAAATGGTCCCTACTAATTTTTTACTTGCAGAAACTAATTTTTTAAAAAAATGCTAATGGCCATTGTGACTTTTTCTTTCAGTCTTGTGCACTACTCCAAATAAGTATGTTGTCGTTGATGCTGCAGGCGCAGTGAAGCCTCAGTGCTGTGTGGACATGTAAGTCAAGATCGCTTCCTGGCAACACATTTTCAGTGTGTTAATGTTTATGTTTTTAACTTGAAAAAAAATCTTTTTATTGAAGCTGTTTCCACATAGGCATTTATTATATTTTGAATTTTTGCTGAAAGTTGTCTGTCAAAATTCCTATTAAGAAGTTTCTAAGGCCAGGTGTGGTGGCTCACGCCTGTAATCCTAGCTCTCTGGGAGGCCGAGGCGGGCGGATTGTTTGAGCTCAGGAGTTCGAAACCAGCCTGAGCAAGAGCGAGACCCTGTCTCTACTAAAAATAGAAAGAAATTTGTCGGACAACTAAAAATATATAGAAAAAACTAGCTGGGCATGGTGGTGCATGCCTGTAGTCCCAGCTACTCAGGAGGCTGAGGCAGAAGGATCGCTTGAGCCCAGGAGTTTGAGGTTGCTGTGAGCTAGGCTGACGCCACGGCACTCTAGCCCGGGCAACACAGTGAGACTCTGTCTCAAAAAAAAAAAAAAAAAA
>CAUYSK010042234.1:0-35548 GCA_963575035.1 Avahi laniger | reverse complement strand
AATTAACTGGGCATGGTGGTGCATGCCTGTAGTCCCAGCTACTTGGGAGGCTGAGGCAGTAGGATTGCTTGAGCCCAGGAGTCTGAGGTTGCTGTGAGCTAGGCTGACGCCACGGCATTCACTCTAGCCAGGGCAACAAAGCGAGACTCTGTCTCAAAAAAAAAAAAAAAGAGTGAAGAACAGAAAGAAACCAGGAAAAAAACATAAACCAGATGAAAAAGATGTGGTATGGGAAAGAAAATATCAGCAAATAAATGAAAATCCCCAGATATGCAGACTCTGATTCAGCCCTCAAATACTCACATTTGGCTCAATCTTAATCAGTGCGAGATCCAATTTATGATCCACGTCCTTGACAGTGGCTTCATACTGGGCGCCACTCTGGAGCTCCACCTGAATCCGCTGCTGGTTAGTGATGACATGAGCATTGGTGACAATGAGCCCATCCTCAGACACTATGAACCCAGAGCCACTGGATGCAGGAATATCCTTGCTGCTGAGAGGCGACCTGTCTCCACGAGACAACAGCAGAAGGCAGGAAAATCAGGGGATCCAGCCATAGTTTGTGAGTCACGGAAACCTCACATTTCTTAAACATACTGTCATCACGGTTTTCTCAGACATCTTGCTTTTCCCTGTGTTTTCATTTTCTCCACGTATAGATGGATTTTGCAGACAGTGCCCTAGTCTTCTCTTGTGAGCACGACTGAGAGCTGGTTCCAACTCTCCTTTTCCAGGGACACTGCTGCCTTCTTCAGAGCTGGTCCATGCAGCAACCTGTGGGTCCTCTGGTGCAAAGAGGCTGTACCTGCTCCTACTACTATGGGCAAAAGTGGGCCTAGTGCCACGGTATCAAGGACCCAGGCAGGGGGGATCAGTGCAGTCCGGTTCTCTTAGTTTCCACTACCAACTGGCCCGTGGCATGGGGCAAATTAATCCCGCTCTCTGGGTCTGGGTTTCCTTGCACGCAAACAAGGGGGCTGGGCAAGATCACCTCCAAGATGCCTACTAGCTCTTATATCTGACCTTAAATTTTGTCTGTGGGAGATGAGGGAGAAAGAAATCCCAGCCACCCAATTGCAGGAGAAGCTCAGATCTGGAAGTCAGAATCCTTGTGTCTCTGCTCTTTGACTAAATGACCTTGAACCCATGATGCCACCTCTTTAAGTCTCAGTTTCCTCAAAGCGGTTTTTACAAAACTGCATGATGCTTGTACAGGGCCTGGAGCAGGCAGGCACTTAGAAACAGTGGCTGGGGTAGTTAACGTCCCCTCCCATCTCCGTTACCTGCGGAACAGCTGCAAGTGGACCACAGACGGCGCCACCTTCTCCACCACCGCGGCGATGAAGTTGTACTTGCTCCTGAGCAGGCCTCCGCTGCGGGTCCCTGCGAATAAACGCTCCTTGCTGGAGGGCGGCAGGAGCCCGGCTCCCCGCCCGTATCAGGTGTCATCTCTTAAATCGCTCCGTCCCTCTCCTCCCTCCGTCTGCACTTTCCCTGTCCCTCCTCTCTTCGGCCTCCCCTCCTACGCGTTAGCTGCGCCCCTAAGGAAATGCCTTGCGGGAACCGGGCCTGTCACCTTGACCGGAAAAAAATGTAAAAGGGAAGACTGTTCAGAAGGTGAACGAGGAGAAAGCAGGCGGCAACCGGAAAGAGCCACCCGCTAAGGCAGAAAGGGAACCGGAACACAGGGGCTGCGTCCCGGAGGCGAATGAAGCCGGGAGGACCCCGCGCCGACTGTGCGAGGGAAACAAGTATGTTTTTTGCGCTCCCGAACAAAGTTCATGAAGTGTCCCGAGCGCGCGGTCGCCACGCTCACCTGGGTCGCCGCAGTCGCCCTTCTGCACCGGCACGGCCGGGAGCGCGCCCCGGAGGCGCGCGGCGCGGTTCTCGGCGCGGAGCGCGCACAGGCTGGGGTAGGTGCGCCCGTCGCTGCCGCACACGGCCGCGCCCGCCGCGGGGCAGCCGCAGGTGCCGAGCCGGGCGCCGCCTGGGCGCGCGGGGCTGGACCGCGCCCTGCACTGCAGCCCCGGGGCGCACGGCCGGCCGCGAGCCCCGCCGCAGGCCTCGCCCTCGGCCGCGGGGCACACGCGGCAGCAGCCGCAGCGGTCGAGCAGCGGCGGCGTCCCCGCCGGGCAGGGCGGCAGCGGGGGGCAGCGCGTCGGGTCGCAGGCCGCGGGGCAGGGCGGCGAGGCCCGGGACCTCCTGGCCTCGGCCCTGGGGACGGGCACGGGCGGCAGCAGCAGCCACAGCAGGAGAAATGGCCCGAGCCCGGCCGGCCGCAGCTGAGGTCTAGTCATGCTGCTCTCTTCTCCTGCGCCTCCACTTTTCCCGAGACTTCGCTCTGGACCCGAAAACGCTCTGGAATGAGAAACTCTTTCTCCCGGCCAGGGTGCCGCCTCCGCCGGCCCAGACTTTAAGGGGCAGAGCCTGGCAGACCCCTGCGTACACACACCCACACATCCCCGCCCCCGCCCAGGGTCCCTCGCCCGACCCTGAGCGGCGACCTCCTCGTGCGGCGCGGAAAACCAGCGATGGGGGCGCACTGACGAGACGGCTCGCCCGCCCACGGCCGGAAGGTCAGTGTGAGGAAAACACAACCGTATTTCAGTATTTCACATGGTTTTATTACAAAACAAGCAACAAAACAGTTTTAGAAAATTGTTTTTTGCTACATACCAATTAGGAGATCACGTAAAAGGAGAAGCGTAACAGTTTCCATGCACTCAGCTCAGCGCTCACAGCGCGCGCACCGCGCAGCAGAAACACACTGGTTCAAAACACACGACCGGGCCACCGCACAAGCAGAGGGGCAAGAGGTCGAACAGCATGTTTTCGCCAAACATTCGCTTTATGTGATCTCTACCTAGCACGAATGGCTGTAATTGACTGCTGCAGGCAATAACAGAGAGAGGCAAAGGAACTCTGGAAAAAAAGGGATGTTGGTAGACATGATTTAATAAACTTGTCCATTTCTGACATGTTCAGAGCTTAGCCGGCTTGGGAAACTCAATTTCCAAAATGGTGTTACGTTCCTATGCCTCTTTATCTGGTGAACACTGAAAACGAACCTATCAAATCACACTGCTCAACTACTGAGTCTGCTATTTATGGGGTCCTTTGACCCCATCTCAGAGCAGAAAAGAAAGGAAAAAAACTTTTGCTTCAAGTAGACGAAGAAGGTGGACCTTAACACTATTTTCTTTTTCTTGGGAGGTCAGAATTCTATGAAGAAATAGATGTGTAATTCCAATAGTTTGACCTGAGGTCAATCTCCACCATGTGTGCCTCGGTATCCTTATGATGTCTCGCAATGCAAAAGGCCAAACTCTTTTTACTAACCCTCAGCTGACCTTGAGTAAGCAAGTCCATCAAAGCTTTCAATAATGGATGATAAGTAGTTCAGCTGTAGGAACGACCACCTGACATGCTGTTCCACGTAACGGGTCAAGACCAGTTCCAAAGCCTTACGGAAAGAGCACAAATCAGGGAAGGTCTTTATTCCACAGAGAAAATATAGTACCTTTTTCAGTTCCTGTTCTAAAAACTCAGATTTATTCCAGAGCCTATGTACTTAACCACTAACCTATACTGCATCCCCACCCTATATTTTCCATTTGGTTCCATTTTATACATTTAAAAGTAAATGCTTTGGTCAAATATGCAACATCTTTGGTTCACATTAAAAGATTACGGTGTAAAACTGGCTAGAAGGTAAGAAATATGGACAGAAAAGGAATTCTGAAATACGATTTGGGAATGAGAATGCTTTTTGTTTTCACTGAAGATATTTATATTTATCTGATATTGGAACTACATGAATAATATTATAACTTGGAATTCCCAAGTATTTGCTAATTAGAGTCCTTGTTGTCCCTTTATCAAGATAATACAATCTATATTGTGTGTTTATTTATTAACACATTCCCAAAAGAGACCTTGCTGAATAAGAAACATACCAACTCATTGCAATGGCCAATTAATTAGCAGTAGTAATCTAGCAGAGAGTTTATAAAAGAGAGCAAGAAATGGGTAGATTGTCACAATTTAAACACCAAAAGATGACATCTTTTCCATAGGTCTGGAAATGTTTAAAGAGATGTCAGGGTGCAGGCCAGTGGCACAAAGGATAGTGCATCTAACTGTGCATCAGAAGAGATCTCAGAAGTTCCTAATTTATTTTCATTAGTTCTATATCACATA
Organism: Avahi laniger; assembly: GCA_963575035.1. Classification (NCBI taxonomy): domain Eukaryota; kingdom Metazoa; phylum Chordata; class Mammalia; order Primates; family Indriidae; genus Avahi; species Avahi laniger. The sequence goes on along the minus strand of CAUYSK010042234.1, from coordinate 31,345 downwards.
TTTGGCCCTTGCCTTGACTAGCCAAAGAATTTTCTTGAGGAAAATTTGAAGAGGAAACGAGAGGTTAGGAGCTATAAGAATCCGGAATGGCCTCTTTAAGTAGGACTTAAAGTATGCTGTAATCCCAATCACTCATAAATAATAATTCTTAAACAAAAGATTTCTGAGGACAAAAGTATACCAGAATTTATAGAAAGGACAGTGGGGAGAAGAGAGAGAAAGGAGGAGAGATCCAGTCATAGATTTCTTTTTTTAAACCAGAACCAATAGGCCAAACTTAAGAGAAAGACAGCTACACTGCAGTGCAGTGAGAAAAAATTCTCAGTGTCACACGGACTTCAGGGAAACTTCACTGCCTTAAAGAGTAAGTCACTAAGGACGTTCTCATAAAGTGTTTTCAGCTCTGCATTAGATTTGGACATAAGAAGGGGTGGGGATTTACTCAGGTAAAAATGCTTCTGTTGGTCTCTTCCCCTAGTCACTAATTTTTATTTTTAAAATATAATTAACTCATCTACCTGATAAAAGTTAAAGATAGAAATGAGCTAGGTTCTCTCTTCCTTTAGGGGAACCTAGTAAGTTCTTGGTGGCAATTCACCACATAAACTGGATGGACAAATTCTCCCAGGGATACTTCTTGTCAAATGGAAAAAAGGTATGCCCCAAAATGTGGGTGGCAAACCCGCTCTTCTGGGACATCTCTAGCCAGCAACTCGTAACCCTAAATCAATGTTTCTATGCCCGGTTTCTTTTTCATTAAAAATATAAATATCTCAAGATTATCTTTGTATCTCTTCACTGTTAAGTACATGGAACCTCATCACATTAAAGGGTTTGATCATGCAAGTACACAGGCTTCACTCAGAGGGCAATGCAAAGAATAAAAAGAAAGCGAGTCTGCCAGGGCATACAATGCACAGCACTTAAATTTAGCCCGATGCGGCCCATTCAAAAGGAGCCGTGAGGCAAGGATTCGAGATACTGTCTTTGCCAAAACAGAACTCTTCTCCTGTCTGGAAAACATGGATCGCAAAAGCTTAGCCGGATGAACTGGAACCCATCTCGTTTCAGCACCTACTTTAAAGCTCATCTAAAACTTTGAAAGAGACTGATGTAACACACATGTGAATTATCACTGGTCAACCCTCCACGCATTCCAAATAATACCATATCAAGGGAAATGTCTGTTCTGTACTCAATAGTCATAACATTTAACACTGATAAACCCACCCTTGGGGCCTGACACAGAAACTGGGTGGGTAGGTCTGTCACCCACATCTATAGCATTTGGGGTCAAAAGCATCCAGAAGAGAGTAAGAGTAATTCCCAAAACTCACTGATCCGCTGCTGGTATAGCTGGATTATTCCCCACACCTTACAAGAGGTCCCTATACGTCCCCTACGAGGACTCCCCAGCGTGCCTGTCCTGGCAGACACTGAGGGCCACCTCCGGGCCCCACATCTTCACACCACTGTGCCCCGGTCAAGCCCTCCCACTTCGCAAGCCTCAGTCGATAAACAGGAATCAGATAAAACCAGATCAGTGGGCTAGGATTTGTGCCTGGACCGAAAACAAAATGGAAGAGACTAAAACAAGGACAAGGAAATAAATCTTGGTCGGGGTGAAACTGGACTCCCAGCCTCCTCTGGAGAAGAGTTGCTAAAAAAACCCCTCACCGGGAAGACCCTGGAAGAATCAAGCAAGAGTTTACTATATACTCTTGTTTATGGAGTGGAGAGTATACTCTCCACTGAGTCTGCCTACAGATCTAACCTAGTGATTTCCCAAAATTAAATACACTCTGCATTGATATTACCAAAAAAAAAAAAAAAAAAAGCCAGCTGGATGGGCCCCTCCCTCCCACAGAGCATCCACAGGAATATGAGTGACATAAAGGCCTGTGACCGTCCTCCAACAAGGAGAGAAACTGAGTCACGGCCTCCTTCTCTCGAGTCCTCTCCCTCCCTCTCATGGCACTATGCTTCATCACACATCAGAGGTCCGTATGTTTTCGTCGTCAAGGTTGAACACAAAAGGTTTCTCCTTAGGGTGCTGGGGTTCCGATCTGTGCCTGCTCCGGGAAGGCGGCAACACCCCGGCAGCACTGCTCTCCCCGAGTCGAGGCGTGAACAAAGTGTCCTCTGGAGTCTCTTCAGCGGGAAGCAGCTTTTCCCTGGCCTGAGGAACAGGTGTCCAGGGCTGCCAGGAGGAGGCCACAGAGGGGGCTTTGCAGAGGGCTTTCTTTTCGTCCACCGGTAGCCGCCCTCTGCACAAGAACGAGTTGGGCCCACCTGAGAGACTGGAGCTTCCAGGTCGAGTCAAAGAAACGGATCTAGAAAAGGACATTTCCTACAAAGATCAAAGGGAAGAAAAAGATAGAGGCAAGTTAGGGCCTTTCCTGGCAATGTTCATCCCGAAGTCCCAGGAAGAGCGCCCACCCCGGATCGGCAGCTCACAGGTCCTGAAACACTTGTCTACAAAAATCAAATACAGTCGACGGCATTCGCCCCAGGTTTGTCAAGGTCTGCCTGGCAGGGAGACTTGTAGGACGTATCACATATTCCATGTCTCCATCCAACCCTTCCTCGCCTCCTCCAACAACCAAAAAAAGAAAAAGAAAAATTTGTACCCAAATTAGTAGAAAGAGAAAAACAAGACTGCCTGGGCTTCAGCTGCATTTAGGGACCAGGCTGGCTGCTTACATCACCAAACAAAACATGCCTACTCAAGGAGAATTAGTCTCGAAGTTGACACTGTGCAACAGAACGGAAATGACTTACTCTGGGGTGGCACTTGAGGGCCTGGACAGCTGCCCCAATCTCCTTGATCCAGCTGTGCATGTCTTCTGGACTGTCCGCCTGCAAAACACCCAGAGCGCTTACAGACATGTTTTGGACACTATGATTTCAGCTTTCAAGTCTCTGACTCAATTTTAAGTTCATAAAAATCACACCATTAGAGGTGGAAGGGATCTCAGAAATCATCTAGTCTGGGAACTTTCAGACTTTTGAGGACACTTTTCTCCTGCAGTATTTTATCTGACAACCAATAAATGAAACAATTCAAAGTGGAGCTGCTCTGAAGGCAGACACAGGCTGTGGGGAAGGGGAGAGCTTAGAGCCCTGTCCCCTGCTGAAGTCCCTCCCTCCCTTCAGAAAACAACTGACCTGGCCTGGTCCCCAGGGATACAGAAAAGGAAAATGAGGCCCAGAAAGCCAGAGCTCAAGGTTCACGGCTGGTTGAGATTCCCCCCCGACTCCCAATGTGGTCACATCTTTCCACTATAACTATCCGAACAGAATCATCCCATTTTAAATTCCAGCCCATGAAAACCAAATCTGTCCGCAGATCCTCCAAGACATGTATCATCCTGTGTATTGTCTCCAGAAACGGGGCTTTTCTCAAAGCACAAGCTACCCGACAATCTCTATCCAGGCCTGAATAGTTGCTGCATGCGTAACAAGACGTAGGACAAAGCCAAGGAGTTTGAAAGTGTCATTATTTTCGCCCAGACACAACCTGCCAACCCCAGAAGGGGGCAGCAGCAGCTCTGCGAAGGAAGGGAGGAAAACCAAGCCGCCGGCTGCTGCAGGCGGAGCCTCTCGGGTGCTTCCACTTCACAGGGGTTGAGCTCATGCGACCGCGTCGGGTGCCAGCACAGAGACCCGGACCAAGCCTGAATCCCGGACCTCCAGAAATATACAGTTGTCACCTCCCTCTGTGCCCCTGCTAATCGTCCGCTAATAGTCCCACCCAAATACACAAGCACGCGTTTGTGTGCTGTGCGAACACCACACACCAGCCCCCAAAGTTCTCCACATCTTCCCCTCACCTTCCCCGTCCCCAAAAATGACTCCTTTTCTTTGCATTGTCAGGATAAAACGTGAGCAGTAAAAAAAAAATTCTCAAACTTGCATCCGTACCCCTTCCTGTCCCCCAAAACAAACCCTTTGGTTAGATGTAGGCAGGAGACACTTGCAGGGGAAATATGGTTTCATAAGGCGAACCCCTCTCTAACGTGCTACGCCTACAAATTTACTTGTACTCGCTCTCTCCCCTTGACTTTTCCCAGTGATTTAACAATCTGGCTCCCCAAGAAAAAGATAAATCCATCCGTGGGCCAAAAAAGATAGCCAGGGTAAGGTCTCCAAGGTCCGTCCTTCCAGAAGGTTCTTTCCTAATGTCAGGGCTGGCCTGTTCTGCAAGTATAACTATTGAGAGAATTAAATGAGCTCAATTAATTAAAGCTGTTTAAACAGTGTCTGACACAAAGAAGGGGGTCCGTACATATTAGATATTATTGTTGTTATCTTTATTATATGAGAGAAGCAAATGTAGCCTTAAATTCCACCATCACAGATGTGTGCATTGCCCTCTCCCTGAGACTTTTTTCTAGTTTCCTCATCTTCGATCTGCAGATAATTCCGACCTCCAAGGATCACATTATTAGGATCAAATAATGTCACGATTTGGAGGCGGGGAAAGGGTTATTTTGAATTCGAATGAGATGGAGGTAATTGTCCATTAGGAGAAAAACATTTATTAGAGGGTTGCCCTCCTAGGGAAACAGGTGATGGTTTGGGAGGGGCAGGTGGAACAGAGAGGGAATGACAGGGTCATGAGCGGAGGGAGAAACAGTCTCCCGGGTCACGTGGGAGAGCTGACATTTCCACTCAACAGACAGGAACATCCAACCATGACAATCCAATAACCAGTGTCCAGGGCTGGTAGACCATTTCTGGATTCCTTCCTCTGCTCTGGCAAAATGCCTCCCACCATGTCAAACGCTGCCCCCACAGGCCAAGGCCACCTACCTGGCTGGGCTTTGAGGTGGTACCTCACCCACAAATGCACATCCTCTCCAGGTACCATCACACAATAAGCCTAGGTGTCTCAGCAAGAAATCACGGCATCTCGGGATACTGGGAATCACCTGATGTAACGTCTCGGGGCTCCAGTGGGAGAATCGCTATGGACACTGTTATCCCTGGCTGACTGCCTGATACGCTTTATTAACTTTTCCCATTTGCCAGTAAGAAGGGGCTCATTAAGGACAATATAGAAAGTAAATATTGAAACTAAAAAGCTAAAATCACCTGAAAACCTCACAAAATCCTAAAGATAACTACTGACAGCAAATCCAGTCCTTTTGCTATTCGTTTTGTTTTTCTAAATAAAAAGATACATTGTATCTTTATTTGTTCAGTAAATACGTATTTTTCCATGTTATCATATATCTTTGTAAACATCTTAACAAGATCCAAGTAGATATGCTATGGTTTACTCATCCAATCCTCTAAAATACATTTAGATTATGTCCAATTCTCCTCTTATATAAATAATGCTGTTACTCACATCTCCGGGCAAAAAGCTTTTTTCATGTTTAGGATTCCTCAGCTCCCAGGGAAATTACTAAATTAAAGAGTACTCACCGTTTCACAGGTTTTGTTACATCTGGCCAGAGAGATTTGTGGCCAACAATGTAGATTTCATTTACCCGTAAGATTTTTTTTACATTGCTAGAATTAAATATTGTAATTTTTAAAATCTTTGCTAGTAAGATAGGCAATATAATTAAATCACTTTTCTAAAACATTTAGTAATTAATAAAGATGGAAATTGTTTGCTAGTATGTTTCCTCCCTAATTCTCTTATTCTCTCTTAAGGGCATTTTTCCGTTAGATAACCTAAGCAGTAACTCAGCCATGAAGATAAATGCTATCCTCTATGTAAACATTATTTTATTTTTAAAAATGTATTTATTCATTTACTTTTAGAAACAGGGTCTCACTCTGTCACCCAGGCTGGAGTACAGTGGCGTGATCATAGCTCACTGAAGCCTCCAACTCCTGGACTCAAGCGATCCTCCCACCTCAGCCTCCAGAGTAGCTGGGATCACAGACACACCTGGCTAATTTTTTAATTTTTTTATAGAGACAGGGTCTTGCTATGTTGCCCAGGCTGGTCTTGAACTCCTGGCCTCAAGAGAGCCTCCCACCTCAACTTCCCAAAGTGCTGGGATTACAGGTGTGAGCCACCACACTAGCCTATTTTAAAATAAATAGAAAAGCAAGTATTGTAAATTGATTCCATATAGGAAGAAATAGAATATTATTTTATTGAGATAACAATTATAATCTCTATTAGTAGTTTAAAGAATTGCAATCTATGGGTAACAAAAAGTTAATGAAACTCCAAACACTATGCCAAAGTAGTGGTGTATGTATATATCTTTTATAGAAAGCCTGTGCTCCGCTTTCATCGAAATCTCAAAAATATCTTAAAACTACATCCCAAGGTAGCTTCATGAACCAGAGGTGAAAAACAGCCGAAGTCCACCCATCCTGTGATTACCAAGAGACTAAAACGTGCTTAAAATTCAATAGAACAAAAAGGGAAGTACAAGCTCATACCTTCATCTCTTCCCAGTGTGCTTATGTGTGTGCACTTATTTCTGGTGCTTGGCTTAAGAAAAAAAGTAGGGTTTCTGTCCTTGAGGGAGGTTTTTGAGGTGAGAGGGACAAAAGGTATTAAAATCAGTCACTGCAGCCCACAGTCTTTGTGCAGTTCGATGAGCTTTTATTGAGGATCTGCTATGTGCCCAGCACTATAATAGATGCAATGGTTTGAAACAATGAATTCTAGAGGCCATCAATAAAAGGCTTCCAATATCTACCTCTGGCTACAGCCATTGCCCCTGTCCAGAATTTTTAGGCATCTCCTCATTCATTTTATTCCCAACCTCCACAGCCCTTCTTTCCCAACAGAGGATTACCTGTGCCCTCTTCCCAAGAACCAATCCCATCTTTAGACACAGCTCTGCCACATACGATTGTGCAGATTGTGCACTGCATGGTTCTAGGTGTTATCATTCACCTTGTAGTCTAAATTAAATGGCAAGTATCCAAAGAGTTCTAGCCCAATACTTTGCAACTCACTTTGTGAGTCCACTTATTGCTACTCTTGTCCTGACACAGCACCCTAGTTCTGACAATTAGACTTATGCCAAGCTACCAAGACTAGTTTGCACTATCTTTCTCATTTCCAATAACTAATCTTCCCCTTGATAAACTACCTAGTACTCCTGACCCTCTGGGACTGGAAAATGGGGCAATGGTGACTCCTGCTTTCCTTGCAGCCCAAGGACTGAAATCTCATTTTCAACCCATGCCCAGAACTGAGAACTGTCTACCTGTCATCAAGCCCAGTGCTCTTCTGCCTGCTAAGATACGTGATTATTGCCAGACTCTGCACCTTGGTCACCACGATCCATGTGCCAAGACTCCCAGTTACCCAAAGTTGGTCTTCCCTGGTAGAGACAGACTTATCAGGTTGTCTTTGGCGACACCTTCTAAATCTTGGGTTCTGGACTAAGCTGCTCTTAAATAACGCAAGTGAGCAAGTCTTGCTTTCAGCATCTGGTACCTCCCAGTTGGCTCCATACTTTACTGGGTTTATGATCTTGGACAAATAATTGACCTCCAGAGACTTCATTTTCTTGCATGTAAAGTGGAGATGACTTCAGAGACTGCTGAGAATTAAGTGATACACTGCCTACAAGTTGCTTGGCCCTATGCCTGGGACATCTAAGTGTCCATTTTTATTAACAGAAAAAGACTATTACAGTGCGAGAGATCACAGGGTACAAACTATACATAAATGTGGCGTTTAAGTTAAATGACTAACACCTAAGTAGTCAGAAGCCAGCCCGAGTCTTTCTCTTCTGTCCAAGGAGCTGTTTTCTCCACCTAGCTCTGCCCTGCTGCTCCTAGACAGCAAGGGTGAACAGCTCTTTCTGGCAGATTTACTGAGTATAACCTTAGGAAGCAGCTCAGAATACCACTTCGGAATGGTGGGTGAAACTGCTGGCACCCTGGCACCAAGCTGTGCGAGTAGTCATATTCTTTCACGTTTTGCATGAAACATGATTTTTACTTGGACAACAAATGGCTGACACACAAACTATCAAATACACTGAGATTAGGTATTTGGCAGACTTTATCTCAAAAATGAATGATATGGGCCTATAAGGTCAAGGAAAAATCATCATTTTGAGCTTTCAGAGCAAAAATTAGATTTTCAGAAAACTTCTATCCACCTCCATGAGTTTAACAGCTTTCCAAACCTTAAAGAATTTGCTAATGATATTAGTGATGCTATTAACAAATGTGACTTTTTTTATATTACATAACAAACTGTGTTAACATTTCAAAAGTCTGCATAACTCAATGAGACCACTATTTTCCATATGACCAACGCATGCTGTTACAAAATCATCACAGATAAAATCATTTATTTAAAGTGCAAAACTGACCACTGGAGTTTAGTGTAAGAGTATGAAAGTTTATTGATACGGTCTCGGGTTCTAAATTGCACTGATATGTTAAGAAATTACCATTTATCAAGTTTTGGTATAGGATCTAAGAATATCCACAATTACCTAAAAAGGTTATTAAAATATTCTCTTTTTTTTCAAATACATTTTTATGGTAGGCCAGATTTTCTCCACATTCTCTGATCAAAACAACACATGGCCACAGATGGATGCAGAAGGTTCTATGAGAATCCTGCTGTCTTCTATTAAGCCAGCCATTAAAGAGATTTGCAAAAACAGGAAAACAATACTACACTTTATGTTTTAGAAATATGGTTATTACTCATAAAATATGTTTTTTTAAGTTATGATGAGTTTATCACTACTATTTTTAAATGAATTAATAAATATCTTAAATGATTTTTAATCTACACTCTCACTTTTCCATTCTTTGCAAGTTAGGTGCTAGAAACAGATTTGTCCTTTCTCTCATTTATTTTTCGGGGTGATGCTAGTGTTCTATTATCCTCGAGATGTGGGGAGCAGCAGACAAAGGAGGACTGAGGTGACAAGAATCTTCTGGCAAAGGTGCACATATTCATAGAGATGATGTAATGTCTTTTTAACATTTTTTTGTTGGGTTTTATGTTTCCCAAATCACTGCCTTCAGGCAAAAACTCCCTTTCCTCTGAATCCTTAACCAGCACAATCACTCGCTGGACAATGTTTTATTTAGCGTCACCAACGTGTCAGGCAGTGTATAGCCAACGGTCTTCACCACACGCCCCTTCGATGTCCCCCAGGCACGGAAAATTCAGAACCACCCACGCCAACCTTGTCTTTCCTCTCAGTGACTCCTCCTCCCGTGCTCCCAGCACAGGACGGGCCCTGCCAGCCACCCCGAGGCTCAGGCCCCGACATCCAGACGCTGTCTTGCTTCTCCTCTCTGCCTTCACCCAACCAACTCTCAAGTCCCAGAAGTCCGACTGTTTAATTTCTCTTAAATGTTCCACTTTTCTCCATCCACCCTAGTTCAGGCTTCCTTTACCTTGTACCTAAATCATTACAACAGCCCTCAGTGGGTCTCTGCCATCCTGTCGTAGGCTTCTCTCATCGGTCCTCCTCACTGTACCAGGCCGGCGACCTACAGACAGCGTATCGTTCAAAGGGCTGGGGTGGAAGACAGTCCCCTCCGTGTTACGGAGGAGGAACGCAGGGCTCTGAAAGCTAAATAGCTTGCCCAAGTGATTTTTTTTTTTTTTTGAGACAGAGTCTCACTCTCTTGCCCTGGCTAGAGTGAGTGCCGTGGCATCATCCTAGCTCACAGCAACCTCAAACTCCTGGGCTCTAGCGATCCTCCTGCCTCAGCCTCCCGAGTAGCTGGGACTACAGGCATGTGCCACCATGCTCGGCTAATTTTTTCTATCTATTTTTAGTTGTCCGATTAATTTCTTTCTAATTTCAGTAAAGACGGGGTCTCGCTCTTGCTCAGGCTGGTCTCGAACTCCTGAGCTCAAACGATCCGCCCGCCTTGGCCTCCCAGAGAGCTAGGATTACAGGCGTGAGCCACCACGCCGGCCTCAAGTGATATTTTTTAAAGGCGAAGCCTATCGGGCCACTCCCCTGGTTTAACCGCTAAGGCACTAACTCTCAGGATAAAATCCAAGCATACTCTGCAGGCCCCGCGGGCCTAGCGGTCCTGCTGCCATGCACCCTCCACTCCTTTTATTTTTAGCCTTTTTTTTAAGGTGCTATTCCCTTGGCCTGGACCGCCCTTCTCCCAACTAACTCGGCCTAGATGTATCTTTGCTCAGGAAACCCCCCAGCCCCCCTCGGACGGGGTGCGGTGCCTTGCCTATGTTGGCGACCAGGACTCACTCTAAGGGTAGCAGCATTATCACAGCGTTTTGTTTTGTTTTGTTTTTGTTTTGTATTTCCCCGACCCTTATAAGAGGACCTGTAATACATTTAGAGTCATTTGTCACATTCTGCATTTCACACTGGAGTCACCTCACCTCCAAAATTTTTTTCTCCCTTTTGACAGCAGGGCTGACTCTGCGCTGTGAAGTTCTGTGTCACACACCCACCAGCACAGCGTCACACACGGCAGTCTCGCTGCCCGGCAAACACTCCTGGGGCTTCATCTGCCCAACTCCCTCCTCCGCCCCGTCCCACGGTCTTAACGGCGGGTGCTCTTGACAATCTCTCTCTTGAGTTCAGGATCTGTCCTGTTTAACGTGGTGTCCCCAGCCGGAGACAAAATGCCCAGCACTCTGAGGGTACTCTACGAACACCTGCTGAATGCAAGAACCAGAAACTCTTGTTGCACGCACAGGCTGAACCTCGTCCCTGAATGGCAACGGTGCAGTGAGTACTAGGTCTACCGCCCGCCCACAGCAGCCCGGTCCACAGCTCCAGTTCGCTGCGAAGCCTCCAGGTAGCTCGAGCTCCTCCAAATGACTAAGTCGCTGACGCCTGCTGGGCTCAGGGGGAAGGACCCAGAGCTGGAGCCGCTGACCAAGAAATGGGGAAGGGGGCCAGCCCCCTGTGGAAGGGAGGTGGGAACCCTGAGAAGCTTTGGTTTGGAAGCCTCCCATTCGAACTGACACCCGACGTGTCGCGGTGAGTCCCCGCACTCTCTGTGGCTGGCCACGCAGGCGGGGTTAAGGACTCGGCCCTGAAACTCTAGGGCCTGCTTGGAAATCTGCCTCTCTGGCTCCTGTGACGTTAGCAGGACCTGGGAGAACTCCAAAGCCCTGGGTGGAGGGGAGAAGCTTCTGATAAGTGAACCATCAAGCCCGGACAATGGCTTTCTCTGCGCAGCTGGGCTGTGCACCTGGTGCCCGCCCAGGGCCCTCTGCGCTTCTGTCCTTCCGCACACAGCGACGTCCACACACAGTCGAGACTTATAAATACCCTCCAAAGGAGAAGTGAAAATCACTGACCAGTTCTCCTTTTCTCTGCTCAGTTGGAGCCCAGCGACTGAGAGCAGCTGGTACAAACTCATATTCCCCAGTACAGTGGCTCGACCTGCTCTTACTATTTTATGGTTGGCAAGTTTTTGGCAAACATCCTGTTTAGAACAGAATGGGACTCAGACTGACTATCGGGGCTAAATTTACTGCCTGGAAACTTCGAGCAAAAGGAAAGAGAAAGCAAAGGCAAGGGCAAGGCCCGTTAGCACACCATTCACAGAAAGGGAACGCCAAGGTCTTCTCCGAGTGAGCATTTTACCTGTACGTAGAAGGTCCTGGAACTTGTTATTATTTCAAACAGGTTGTCCCTCATTAAGAGATCACTAGACAGAGAAAGAGAAAGAAAGTTACCGGGCATACTGGCATACGCACTGAAGATCTGATTTGTCCTAAGTCAAAGCACCAGTGCCCTTCACCATAGAAAAAATGGGTGGCGGGGGAGTTTCAGCCCATCCACTCCAGGGGGTTCCTCCAGCCTCACTTCCTAGACAGTCTCGGGAAGTTTTGCCCCAGGTGGACCTTCCCCACCACCACCCGCAGTTCTAACGAGATAAGTCCCTTTTCCTCCAAAACCTCCCGCCTAATCTCCTCCGCTGCCCACCGCGCCCCCACGCCCACCTCCTACAGTTTTCTTTCCCTCCTCCCTTCTTTCTTTCCAGGCTGAGGTGCATGAAGTGCTTTTGTAGGAAGCAGTGTGTTGAGTGCTTTTTTGCACATCATTTCATCCGATCTTCACCACCGCCCAGTGAGGCACTGGAGACGTCCCCCATTTTATGGATCAGGAAACCCAGGCTCAGAGAGTCTAAATGACTTGTCCTTGGTGCGGGAGATTCGAACCCAGGTCTGACTCCAGAGTCTACGCTTTTAATTAGTCCCCTCCTAAGGGAGCCAGCTCTCCCCTTGCAAAACCTGCCTCCGCCCGAGCAGCAATCCCACCGCTTCGCCCGGTTCCTGCCCCTCGCTGCACGGAGCTAAGCCTGGGAGAGGAGGCGCCACCGAGAGGAAAGGAAAGTGGGAGCGGTAAGGTGCCTCCAACGGGGTGCAGGTGGTAGAAGAGAAATCCTGACTTCCGCGAGGAAGAGGGCAAGAAGTAACTGGTACTCAAATCGGCCAAAATTATTTTACAGTGTTGAACACCTGCTGCGCGTATCTAGTCGCTGTGGAGAATGTAAAAGGATTGAGAGATCTAATTCCTACCCAACAGAAGAACGTACGAAAGCGAGATTACACCTCCGGATGTTAGAGCATGTGTTATACGGCAAGCATTAGAATAATTCCAAGAAACGACTGATCGCAGGACTAATCGTTGGCTTCATGAATGAAAATTTGGAAGGAAATGGCAGGGGCTTGGCCAGTGCCACGGGCACCCGGGCTAGGGAGGTGCATGAGACTAATGACCCCAGCGGAAGGGAACGAGACAACGGCGGCCAGACCCGAATCCCGACTCTACTTAGGAAAAAGGTATTTGGGGAAAGTTTTTTTTTTTTTTTTTTGAGACAGAGTCTCACTTTGTTGCCCTGGCTAGAGTGAGTGCCATGGCGTCAGCCTAGCTCACAGCAACCTCAGACTCCTGGGCTCAAGCGATCCCTCCTGAGTAGCTGGGACTGCAGGCATGCGCCACCATGCCTGGCTAATATTTTCTGTATATTTATAGCTGTCCAATTAATTTCTTTCTATTTTTAGTAGAGACAGGGTCTCGCTCTTGCTCAGGCTGGTCTCGAACTCCTGAGCTCAAACAATCCTGAGCTCAAACAATCCACCCGCCTCGGCCTCCCAGAGTGCTAGGATTACAGGCGTGAGCCACCGCGCCCGGCCTGGGGAAAGTTTTAAAGACTCTGTGAGCCTTGGTAACCCCAAGTGTAGAATGGAGACGAGGGAATCTCCTTTACCGGGCTGGGCGGCCACCAACTACAAGGTGTCAGGTGTGACGCACGCACACAACACTCACTTGAAACACATTTCACCAACTGTTACCACTTTCTGAGTTTCTGAATAAAAAAGGCTCTTCTTTCTGGCTAAAATGTTTTGACCTTTCAAACTACTCATGCATATCCAGCAAAACCACATAATCAGCTACCGAGGAGGTGAAAGCAAAGCAGGTAGGAAATCCCCACTGCTTTCACATCTCCTTCTCGGGCTGCCTGGGGCCTTTCGGTTCAATTCAACTCCATTGAACAAATGCTCACTGATCACCCGGATGTTCTAGACCCTCCCACCGGGTTCCAGACAGGTCAAGCAGTCTCACGGGCCTTGAAGCTGCGGAGCCCTCAGGACCTCCTTCCCTGCTGGTCTCAACTCCCTTACTTCTTTTACTCAGACTCTGGCAGAATTATCGAGATTTAAGGAACGTTTGAGGCACTCTTGGGCGTGAACCCCACCTTGGTTTCCTAAGCTGCCCCCACATGCCCAGGTGGTCTCACATCTGCACGGGCCCTCCAGGGTCAGGAACAATCAAAGATCCCCAAGGGTCTAGTCATGCCCCATCTTTCCTCTGCCCATTGCTACCTCTGGAGTGACATTTCTGGAACTTCCATATCTATAGCCACTTTCATGAATTATAAATTGTCACTGGGAACCTCTGCAATCTTCTGTGCTCGGCAACTGCCATTTGCAAGACTCGGTAGAGTACTTCTGCCCGTTTCCTTGGGTCACTCAGTACGTTGTTTTCATGCAAGACTGTCCCATGCGTGTCCCATGCCTGCTGCTAATGGCTTCCCTGATTTTGTACATCCACAGGATGGAGGGACCCAAACACACAGTCTCTAAAGACTGCAGATTGGTGCCAAAAAGGGGATTTCTAGATGCCCAAATACCCCTTGGGGTCTCTAACCGTTAGTTCTAGGGGCATCTGTTTTTGGTGTTGGATCTGGGAGATCCCTCGCCAAGTCCCACACTCATCCTGTGCACCGTGGCACTTGGAAGGTAATCCTTTCCCTAGTGGAAAGAGGAACACATTACAAATCCTTGTTCTTCCTGCCCAGTGGGAGTAACAGAGGTGGTGTGAATCAGCCTCGTGTTAACGGGACATCGGGGTCAAAAGGAAGAGAACGCCATCAGCAGTTCCGCGAAGAGGCCCGGGCACGGCAGCGACCTGACCGCAAGTACTGAAGCCAGTGACCCAAAGGCACAGCCCGTCCTCCGGGCCCCAGGTCTCCTGGCCACGTAATTCCCACACCTGAGAAGCATCTGAGCTCCACTCCCTTCTCTGTTTCTGTGACCTTTCTTTTTCTCCACCAGAGGTTATTACGTAGCCTCCTCTCCTTAGGAGGTAGCATAAGGGAATGTGACGAGGGCAAGTATGCCAGTGTGACCTCTCCCTGGGTCAGCCTGGACGCAGCGAATCAGCCACAAGATGTTGGGCTACTGTCCCTTGCTCTCGGAAGAAGATTCTTGCACGGAGCTCCAGAGGGCAGTAAGTGGAGATTTAAGAGGACAAATGGAGGTTTTGATCATAAGAGAAACAGCAGAGACAATTACCCAGACTTGACCAGACATTCGTGGGTCTTGAGAACGTCCTTGAGAAATATAGTGCGCAGTGGTTCCCGGTCCTGGTGGAAAAAGTGGAAAAACAGGTAAGTGAGCTGTTCGCATAATACTATGACCCAGACCAGATGAACAGCCTGCGTCAGAGATGGCTGGCTAAAACCGGGTGGGCAAACAACCTGGTCTCAAAATTATCATCAAGAGAAAAAGAAAATCTAAGAAGAAAATGCTCCATGCCTTCGACCACACGGCAGCTCACTGCAGAGGGGACGTTGTACCATCCCTGTAAAGAGGCGCACGCAGGACGAACAGGGACAAGACAGAGGTGGCTGTGAAGCCCGTGTGTGCCCACGTCTCTACCAGCACCCTCCTGTGGGTGGGCATTCGTGCGCCTCTCAGCTTGCACAGACTCTCCGACGGGCCCTGGAGCTACTACAAACCTGCTCGCACTTGAAGTAGCAGATGGTGAAGTCATCGAGTGCAAAGAAGCGACGTTTCCAGCTCTTCCGCTGCAATGAAAAATGAAGAGCAGGCCATCAGGGAGAGGTCCCAGCCCATGCAGGGCGCTCTAACGCGAAGTTCACAGGGACCCAGCCCCAGGGAAGTCAGGCGCCCAGGGGGCGGCAGGGCCTCAGAGGGAAGCGGGGGAGTGGCTGATCCCAAAACCTCAGGGGCGCAAGCAGAGGCTCCCCCTATCAAGCTCCTCTCCCCTCTGTTCCATCCACACCCACGGGCCCTGCCCCTGCCCCGACACTCACCACGTTCCCTTGCTTCACGCAGTAGCCACTCTTGATGAGGGGGGGCCCGGTGGAAGCGCGGCTGCCCGACGTGGGGATGTAACTGTGGGACCTCCGGAGGACGGCGTGGGAGCCTGGCTCACCCCCCTCCTGCCCGTCCCCCCCGTTCTGCAAGGAAACGGTGTCCGGTTAGCGCCTCCCTCCACCCCTCCACGCAGCCGCAGCGCTGCCAGCTCCCTCCGCCGCCATCTCTTGCCTCTGCGCCACTGTGTCAGAGAAGAAATGAACAGGAACATCGACCCTCTGTGCTCCCGCCAGGCACGCTACCGGGTGCTTTCCCAGACAAGGCTCAGCGAGGCTGGGCAGACCCAGAACGGGAAGGGCAGAGAACGCAAAGCAGGAGAGGGGCATCCACCCAGATGGGAGGAGGGACATGGGGCTTATTTCCAGCCTCCCTTGCCTTGCCCGGGCCTGTGTCCCACGGGTTTGACAAGTGCTCGTCCCCTGCATCTGCTGCACTGTCTGCACTGCCGTGACTCGGCCCCCCGCTGCCCTGTATTCGCCTGATCAGCCCACCTGCACTGGCCCCCACTCCCACCCGGCCTCCTCCCTGCCCAGCCCCCGGCCCCGGCCACCTCCACACCCTCCCACTTCCCGGCAGCCCCAGCCAGGCCCCGCACCTGGTTGATGGGCGTGTGGACCACCACCCCTCCGATGATCTCCGTCCTGTAGGCCACCTGTGGCTTCTTCTCCAGGGCCGGAGGAGCCGCTAGGCTTTTGATAACTTCAGTAGCCAGGGGCAGGCTCCCAGCTTTGGGTACCTGGAAAGAATGGCAGCGTGCTTAGCGGGGAACAGAAAGCTTAGGAAAAGCAGAGAGCCAAAGCCATCAGAAAAGCTAACGTACCACATTATAGCAGACTCCCTTCTCCCCAGCCCTTCCATCCACTTGCATCCAAACACAAGAACTTGGTTGGCAATCCACTCCCCACACACAGATACACACGGACTCCACGAATTTACTGAGCAACTACTATGAGCCAGCCCTTCCCTAGTTAGAAACCAGATAAAACATCAAATGAAATAGATAAAGGTCTTGCCCTCACTGTGCTTACACGCAAGTTGGGGAGGGTGACCAAAAAAATATGTACATGTTGCAAAACAAACAATCAGGTTAATTACAAAGAGTGGTGAGCGGCACAAAGAAACTAAACAGGGCCAGGCGCGGTGGCTCACGCCTGTAATCCTAGCACTCTGGGAGGCCGAGGTAGGTGGATTGTTTGAGCTCAGGAGTTCCAGACCAGCCTGAACAAGAGCAAGAGCAAATTAGCTGGACAACTAAAAATATGTACAAAAAATTAGCTGGGCATGGTGGCACATGCCTGTAGTCCCAGCTACTCGGGAGGCTGAGGCAGGAGGATCGCTTGACCCCAGGAGTTTGAGGTTGCTGCGAGCTAGGCTGACGCCACAGCGCTCTAGCCCGGGCAACAGAATGAGACTCTGTCTCAAAAAAAAAAAAAAAAAACAAGAAACTAAATGGGATTCGGAATCGACCCAAGTGTCCATCAACGAATGAATAGACACAGGAAGTGTCGTACATATACACCATGGAATATGATATAACAACAAACAGAATGAAATCCTGCCCTCTGTAACAACACGGATAGAACTGGAGAACGTTATGTTAAGTGAAATAAACCAAGCAAAGAAAGACATATCTCACATGTTCTCACTCATATGTGGGAGCTAAATGTTAAAAACAAATGATTTCATGAAGACAGAGAGCAGAATGATGGTTACCAGAGGCTGGGAAGGGTGGCGGGGAGGAGGAGAAAAAGTGGGGATGGTTAATCGGTATAAAAACATAGTTAGATAGTTACATAGAACGAACAATGTTTGACAGCACAACAAAGTGACTATGATCAACAATAAGTTAGAGATACTTTAAAACAACTAAAAGAGGCCAGGCGCAGTGGCTCACGCCTGTAATCCTAGCACTCTGGGAGGCCAAGGTAGGAGGATTGTTGGAGCTCAGAGTTCGAGACCAGCCTGAGCAAGAGTGAGACCCCATCTCTACGAAAAATATAAAAAAAAAAAAATTAGTCCCAGCTATTAAGGAGGCTGAGGCAGGAGGATCGCTTGAGCCCATGAGTTTGAGATAGCAGTGAGCTATGAGGCTTCACTGCACTCTAGTCCTGGCAACAGAGCAAGACTCCATTTCCAAAAAGAAAAACTAGAAGAGTGGAATGGGACTGCTCCTAACAAAAAGAAATGATAAATGCCTGAGGTGACGGATACCCCAATTACCCCGATTTGATTAATTCACATTGTGTGCCTGTGTCAAAACATCACATGTACCTTATAAAGATATACGATTACGTACTCGTAACAATTAAAAATTTAAAATTTTTTTTAAAAAATAAAGAAAATAAACAGAAACTGACATAGAAGACAGCTCAACATGGAGAGGGTAGGGGAGGTGTCTCCCGAGGAGGAAACACAACCTGGAGGATGAAAAGGAACTGGGAACGTAAAGGCAGAAAAAGACGTGGCAGGCAGGTAGAACAGGTAAAAATGCACGTGGTCAAAGGGATGGAATGAGGGGTGCGTGAGCCTGGGAGCCCGCGGACCTGGGGGATAGCTCTCAACCTCTCGCCAACCACCTACGTGACCTGTGGCAAATCACAGAGCCTCTCTAGGCCTGACCCATCTCATGCATAAAATGAAAAGAGAAATAATATTTACATCACAAGTGTTGCTTTGCTCATCAAATGATAGAGTACATAAACTGAAACACTTTAGACACACAAATAGACATAGAAATGTCTTACAAACTATTTTCATGAGCACTCCACAAATGGTGCCGGTGTTTACAAACGGGGTCCTTCTGGAAGAACGCGTTCTCTTTGTCCCTCAATACTGCAGCACCATCGCTGAGCAAATCGCCAGGGAATTTTTACAGTTGGTTGGAAACCACAGGCCAAGGGTTGCAGACCGGGGACCCGCGGGCAGACTCGGCCCAAACTGTGTTGTGCTTATGCTATGCGGTATGCATTTTCATCTACAGTTAAAATTTGGGATATTTCACATAAAAACCCAGATTCTCAGCTGCACAGGAGTCCCCTTGTTAGACGGGAAGCACATCCTTATACCGTGCAGTTCCCGCCGTTCTTCCCCCGTCCCGAGGCCACGCAGGTCAGATGTCATTGATCCTCATTCCTGTTGTCATTTTTCTCCTTCCTTGTCCATTTCTCTCACTCACGCTAGAGTCTACAAACTCTGACGATCCTTTCCCATTGTGAGAAAGAAACCCAGGCCCAGAACAGTCAGGCCATCCGCTCAAAGTCACGATTAATACCTGGGCAGAGCCTGAACCCTCGCGGCCGGGAGGTGCGCAAGCCACGGCAGCATGACCCCTCGCCTTCGTGGACATGCGACACCTGTGTCCATCTGGCAGCAGAGCGACGGCAGATCTCAGGAGAAAGCCCGAGTCCCCTTCCGTGGCTCCTACAGCCTCTGGAGTCGAGAAGACCTAAGGCTCCTTTCCAGAGCTCAGAGCCGTGCGAGGACTCTGCCGGCACGGGGGTTGATGACCACACCGTGAGGCATCTGTTCAAGGGAACAACACTACTCTGATGACACCGAGTCCCCACGAAGAAGATGAGACCCTCTCTCCGGACTGCACGCTCCGTTCACACACACAGCCATGACCTTTCCAAGTCAGGCTAGAAATGCCACCTTCTCGTTTCCTTCTGGCTGGCTGAGCGATGACAGCGGTCACCATCTCCTGGGGCCCCGTCAGTTACCGGCAACGTATCGCGCTCCTTGCCGCCTTACCTCTAACCTTCGGGCGATCTTATCAAGTAGGCAGGATTTTCTCCATTTAACAGATGAGGTCAACTCAAGCTCATTAAAATTAGGTCATTTGCCCCTAGGACTGCCTGATTCTAAATATCTAAATATCACTACCTACCTAAGCCATCCTTTCTAATTTTCTATGAGTTTGCCATCATGTGACCAAACGTTTCACAGAAGCTGGTTTTGGGCTGGGGTATTTAGTGATATAATTACCATGGAACAGCAGAAATCTTTCCCCAGATGACCTAAATGAATTCCTAAAATCCAGCGAACGAGGAGGTAAGTAACTTTCTGGAGTTCCTTGTGGCCAGAAAGGACTCATAGGAGCTTGGCTTGTGTGTTTCCTCTAAGAATCTCGTCAGCCCACCCTGAGGTCCACCGGTGGGCACTGCCTATGTTCCTGTACCATGCGCTGCTTCTGACCAACTGGCAGAGCCTGCCCAAAGCTGTTTCTCCCTCCCAAGACGGTACATCAGCCTGTGGGGGCCAAACTCAACCACCAGTAAGCTACACAGCTTGAAAACAAGGCCGCTCTTCCGGTCTGTCCCTATGCCAGAGGCCACGGTTAAAGGTGTGTCCTCATCTACGGAGTGTTCTTTGATGAGGGAGACCCCCATGGGTCTCACCTGCGATGTGACATGAAACTGTCAAGGCTCACCTTTCTCCCTCCGGGCACGGCGAGCCTGCCGTGAGAATCGCCCAACTTAGGGGAGAGCTGTGCTTCAGTTTTACTGGTCAGCATTCGACCTCTTCAAGAAACGCAGTGAGTGGAATGATGTCCCCCCAAAACTGTCCACCCATCTGTCACCTCAGAATGGGACCTTGTTTGGCAATAGCGTCTTTGCAGACATAATTAGTGAAATTAAGATGAGGTCATACTGGTTTAGGGTGGGTCCTAAGTCCAATGACCGATGTCCTTATAAGAGAACAGGACACACAGCCACGCAGAACAGAAGGCCCTAGGATGACAGGCAGAGACGGAACAGTGCAGCTACCAGCCAAGGAACAGTAAGGAACGCCAGGAGCCTCCCGAGGTCGGGGAGGCAGGGAAGGACTGCCCTGGGGCCCTGCTGACACTGTGATTTTCGACTGCTGGTCTCTGGAACCAGAAGAGAACAAATTTCCATTGTTTTAAGCCTCCCAGTTTGTTACAACAGCCCTAGGAAATTAATACATGAATACTCATATTCTGAGAGAACCCAATTCTTTAAATACTATATGTCTAATATTTGCTTCAAAAATAAGGACTCAGGCCAGGCACAGTGGCTCACGCCTGTAATCCTAGCACTCTGGGAGGCTGAGGCAGGAGGATCGCTTGAGCTCAGGAGTTCGAGACCAGCCTGAGCAAGAGTGACACCCCATAGCTACAAAAAATAGAAAAATTAGCCGGGCATGGTGGCGCATGTCTGTAGTCCCAGCTGCTCAGGAGGCTGAGGCAGGAGGATCGCTTGAGCCCAGGAGTTCGAGGCTACCGTGAGGTCTGATGACATCAATGCACTCTAGCCAAGGCAACAGAGTGAGACTCTGTCTCAAAAAAAGAATCAAGTATTAGACACTGAAAGAAATGTCAAATTGTACAGGATGCTAAAGGGTGAGGACCCTCAACGTGAATGAAGAAAACCTTTACTAAAACCAGCACCCAAGCACACAGGCTGGCACGAGTGAGCGCGCTAGCGACAATCTCGCTTCCTCCTGCCTGCCGGTACACTTTCTTTTCACGGGTTTATCAAGGTTTATCAGAATAACAAGCTAACAAGCAAAACTGCTGAGATGACTCCATTGTACTCGGTGTGGGTGAAGCAACACAAATAGCTGGCTAGGTGAGCAGACTTCTTCTACTCTTTCATTACAGGAACTCTGAGGTATCTGGGAGAATGAGTTACCCCAGTGCAGAGCTGTTATTCCTAGAAGTCCCTCAAATGTGAGCGTTTTTGGCCGTGTAACACAGAAACTCAAACTTTTCGGCGTACAAACCATGGCCCATAAGCCAAGAGTCTACCTGTCTTACTGATGAAAGGTCGTCTTTATTCTAAAACATACAGTATTCCTTCTCCTTCCTTCTTATCCTTTCCCCTTTCTTCTTCTGTATTTCTGTATGTCTAGGCCAAGGAAGAAGAAAGGAATCCTTCATCAGCCGAGTCAAGGAAAATGAGAGTCCTCCCAGAACAGTTCCAGGCCAGGCTGGTGGACGGCTCGGACTGACCCTGCAGGCAGCCTCCGAAAGCAAGAAAAATATCCAGGAAACACTTCTGACTCCCCCCTCAGAAGCTTTTTCCCTCCAGTCAGCAATCCATTTTCCAACCCTCCCACACTCTGAATCACATCCCAGAATCACCCAAGCCATGGCTGCCCGGGCGCCCTCCCAGGAAGCATGAAGCGGATGCTCCAGAAGCTTCCCCTTGAACTTGGTTCAAACTCAAACTCTGGGTTCATCTCGTGGTCGGTCAGCCCAGGTTCGGGAAGAGGCAGAGGGGAACTGGGTCTGCGCCAGGCCCCTGGGAAGGTCCCCGCTGCCGTCGGAGCTTTTCCCCAACCCCAAACACATGCTGGGAAGGGGCGCGTTCGCTACCCCCAGAAAGGAGAAGAAATCGTACGTACGGTGATCTTGCTGGCTTGGTTCAGGGCTTCGACCCAGTCCTTCAGATCTTTCTGGTCGTTGGCTTGAAGAAAATATCTCTGAGACAGGGCATTGATAACTGCAAAAGTCACGGAGAAGAAGGGGGAGATGCTCAGGTCAGAATACAAGCAACCCAACAAGGGTCCACAGAGGTAGCAAGACAGACAGACCCACGAGGCAGATCAAGAAATTTCCCACCACGCTGAGTCACCTGGGTGGACATCTAGGAGGCAGCAGGCCACACCTGCTCGCTCTCCTTCCCAGCCGTAGAAACGAGATTATCCCATAGGCCACAAGAATGACACCCGACACCAGCAGCAGCCTTACTGCGCTGTTCTGTGGCGAGTGCAAACAGAGTCACGGGCGTGCTGGTACCCAGGGCTTTGTCCCACACACACGGCTGGCCTGGCTCGGGAGCCTGCCTGAGATCGAACCTGCGACCTCGGCCTCACTGTCAACCTGTTCTTTCCTCTGAGCATCCCACTGGGTCAACAATGTACTTCTATGTTTATTATTATAACTTTTTTTAGATATGATGACCACAAAATCTGAGAGTCACTTTTGAGCTTAGCCGTGATGTTTGAAAGAAATGGAAGAAGGACAGCACCAAAGAAGTCTGAACCAATCGGAAGTGGGGAGAGAGAGCAGTTCAAGGGACCATTTCATTCCTGCGTCAGCCGCAACTGTCGGAGGTGAGCTTCGTGGGGTAGACACAGAATTCGTCAGTTCTTTCATTCATTCAACAAACATTTATTGAGCATCCACTATGCACCAGGAACCTGTGTAAAGTGCTCAGGACACCACATGACAAAGCAGAGGAATATCCCTGCCTCCGTTAAGATTTCATTCAGAACCACGCTAGACACGCAACAGAAACTACTTGTGAGCATCTGCTCTTAGCACTTAGCACAGTTCTGAGAACGTAGTGGGAGCCAAATAACTACTCGATAACCCATTCGTTGAAATTACGACGATTCCCTGATGTGGGGCACCCACCACGAGGCTCTGCTTCCTGCAGCATCCCTCAGAACGGTCGCTCTTTGGGCCACACTGCGACACTCAACAGAATGTTCCTTCCTTTCTAGTCTCCCCTTCCTGACACGACCTCCTCCAAGTCTTCACCTTCTGGCCACGCCAATTACTCAGCTCTAAGATGAGGGCTCCCAGAAACTTCTAGGGGACATTTTGCACCCACCCTGTGGCATCGAGAAAACTGAAATGTATGTGTATAATTGTTATTTACCAATTAAAAAAATAAAATTGGCCAGGCGAGGTGGCTCTCGCCTATAATCCTAGCACTCTGGGAGGCCGAGGCGGGCGGATCGTTTGAGCTCAGGAGTTCAAGATCATCCTCAGCAGAGTGAGACTCTGTCTCTACTAAAAATAAAAAGAAATTAGCCAGCCAACTAAAAATATAAAAAATTAGCCAGGTGTGGTGGTATACGTGTGTAGTCCCAGCTACCTGGGAGGCTGAGGCAGGAGGATCGCTTGAGCCCAGGAGTTGGAGGTTGCTGTGAGCTAGGCTGACGCCACGGCACTCGCTCTAGCCCGGGCAACAGAGTGAGACTCTGTCCCAAAAAATAAATAAATTAATTAAACTAACTTAAAATCAGAAAAAAGATAAATATTTGAGATGATGGATAAGCTAATGACACTATACACTATGTACCCCATGAAAATGTACAATTATTGTCATTTAAAGAAACATAAAATTAAAACCAATAGAAAAAGAAAATTGAAATGTTACTGGTCCCTATATTTCTGTCCTAATGTTATTAACAATATTGGCAGCGAGACCAAGGAAAGTGACATCACCTGACACCCAGGAACATCCCTGTGATTGAAGTCACTCATACGCACAGGATACAGTCACATGAGATCACAGGACCGTCTCCACGCAAAAGAGGAAGTTGTACGAGCGTTAAGAAAACCCGTCCCCTGGTTCAGTACTTACCAAAGCAAAATGGAGTTTTTGGTTTCTGCTTGGGGGTAGCTATGCTCACCTAAATCAAATAAAAAATAAAAGAAGCATGAGTATGTTTCTAACAGCGTTGAAAATTTCTTACTGTGAAAGTTTTCATACGTAAAAAGAGTATATCAAACTTATGTGTACGTTTAAAAATAATAATAATAAAGTGCAAACCCTGAACTCATCGTCCAGATTAAGAAACAGCCATTATCAGTCCTATTTCTTAGAAGCCCTCTCTATGCCCCTCTCCTGGAGTCCCCACTCCTCAGAGAGAACCACTGTCTTGATGTCTGTGTTAACCTCTGTCTTTGCAAGAAACACTTTTTAAAGCCATTGAGTCCCGTTAGTTCTCTGAGGTATCTCCACATTGCCTTCCACAGAGGTTGACTAGTTTGCAGTCCCACCAGCTGTGCAGGAGTGTTCCTGTCTCTCTGCAGCCACGCCAACATTTGTTGTTTTGGGACTTTTTGATAAAAGCGATATCTCGTTGTGGTTTTGATTTGCATTTCTCTGATGACCCCAAGAAATTCTTTCTTTCCGAGTGTGGCAGTCAATGGTTAACACTTCCCTGATGATTAATGATGCTGAGCATTTTTCATTTGAAAAAGCACTTTTCTTTTGAAAAGTTTCTGTTCATGTCTTTTGCCCACTTTTTAATGGGGTTGATTTTTGCCAATTGATTTGCTTGAGTTCTTGAAGCTGTCCTGGCCTAATTCGCACCCTCGGGGTTCCACTCCTCTCTCTTCTTTCAACCACCGATCCTCCACTGATCCTCCGTAAGCAGTTCTTCCAGCTGAAGGTGGTATTGCTACAAACACGTCGATTCCAGTCCCAGCACACAGAAAGAGATGGCGGCACACCACTCGCTAGACCGACTGCCTTTACATCTACCCTGATCACTTAACCATCAAAATGGGCACTCTCCACATGCCCAGAGCAGGGCTGGCGGACTCAGAGAGCGCACCTATGTATTTAAGAGAAGGGCATGAGGAAGTGGAAGTATTTTTATACCTCCTGTTGCTGTATTTCAATTGGCTTTTGCAATCCTGCCCCTTGCACGTACATTCCTGAGCATGTGCGTACGTGAGCCCACGCCACTCAGGTTCCAACACACCGAAAGAACAGAGACAGCCCCTCATATTCCGTCACATGCCCACAAACACCAGGTGACCATCCTTGATGTCGCTGACCCTCCCCAGAGCAGGCCTCCACCCCTGTACCTGGGGTCTCTAAGGAGGTAGCCACCTTCCCATGGGACCTAGGCTGGGGACTCTTCACATACTGTCACAGTCGTCTCCTGGACATATCATTCCCTCCATCCCCTTTCTAGCCAAGGGCTTTCATTCTTCTACTTGTCCTCGCTCGGGGCCGCCGTGCTCGCTGCTCTCATGGGAGGCGCGTTAGAAGCCAGGAGCTGAAGCAAATCTGGAATCGTGGCTCACAGCTGCTGGGGTCTAACAGGGACTGACCCACCAGTCCGTCTGTCCAGGTTCTCGCTCTTGGCTGTAGGTTCTTCTTATACAACTGCCCAGATTCCTTAACCAAAATTAACATCACCCCAAATACTCAAATGGGAACTGAGGCAGCACCTCATAAAAGATCAAAAGAAGGATGCAGTCCACCCCGGGCTTTGGAGACAGAGAGTCTCAAATGACAGGTGTCCCCAGCTATGTGACCTCCATTATTTCCTGTTCTATCAAATAAGGGATAATAATGTCACTTGGAACTATGGGCAAAATGTTGAGGACCCGTGAGCTTCTCGGGGCCTGCAAAAACGTATGAAATCCAGAAAACTTGCTTGGCCTCCAACATACAAAACAAAGATGGCATATCCAATGTTAATAAATCTTTAATTCAATGTCTGCGTAACGGCACGATAGCAACCTCACTGACAAGTATTTAAATGTGTACAAGCCACCACATTAAGTCAACTTCATTAATTTTTCAATGAAGCATTCAAAAAAACTTCATTGCATTTGCAAATCATTAGGAGCTTAGATTTTCTTAGTTCACAAGAATCTCCGTGTGTCTGCAGGAGGACTGCCCAGAAATTAGAACCAAAAATAAATTAGATGAGTTACTCATCACCAAGTCCTTCCAAAAGTAGAATGATTAAAATCCTTTCGAATATTTTCTAGCCAAACAATTATGTTTAATGAGGGATATGGCTGCATTTTGGTATGTTTACCATGAAGTGAGGCGGCGGTCACAGGACCTAAAAAAGTCCTGAAAAAAATGAGGATTTAAGCAAAGGGAAACCCACGCATCCTGAGTGCAGACTCCCCACATTCGGTCCTGTCTAGACTCCCGGCCACAGGACACTGGCGGTCTCCAGCATCACGGTCCGGGCCCCCTTGCTCTTGTGTTTTCCTGGGTTTCTGACCCCCGAATGCAGCCTGAACCATAGTGTGTGCCTTTCTGTGCTGCTTGCAGCTGATGTGGTCTGTCAATGACTCATTTTCTTGTTCTGGCCCTCAGCATCCACGTTCCCACGGGTCCTCTTGTCCATAAACTCCTGCTTGCCCTGCCCTGGTCGCCGTGGAGCAGCCGTGGCCGTCCAGGCCCTTAAAACCCACCTACCTCCCGGCTCCCCTTCTGTGTTCACCTTTACATGACGCTGAGCAGCTGGGCTCTCCAAGATCCTCTCTGGCTTAATATTAGAATATTTACTCTGTTATTAATAGAATTGCCCTGTCTCTGAAAAACTCACGGACATCACTGACTAGAGAGGGCACAGCTTTCGTTGTTTGGATTCCAAATGCTCTGTCCTGACCGCCACTTCCCAGCCGGCCTACCGGGTGAGCATGCTCCCCCGCGCTCAGGGTGGGAGCTGGTGCCTTCAAAGAGATCGTCCGGCTTTGCGTTTGCGTTGACGCGCCTCTCCAGTTCTCAGTCGGGAGGTCCGGGTGAGGGCACCACGTCCAGCTAAACCTGGCTCGTGCCCCATGGCTCGCCATGGAAGGGTGACGTGGCAAAGCAACTCGTTGCTGAATCAACAGGATCGGTTCTAGCTCTGCCCTGATGGGCTGTGTGACAAAGGTAAGACCCTCCGTGTCTCCGCTCAGCCTCCCAATTAGCAAAGCCAGAGTAAAAAGGCTAGTCACCGTCTTATGGTCACGGAATGCAGAAAGAGGGACGTGAATTACACCTACCTGCTGCTGTGCACTACAGAGAGAAGGGTCAGGGGGAAGCTAACTTATCACGGAAACGTGGCTTTGGCCTCTCCCTGACATCCGGTCACTGTGGAGGAGGAACTCCCGCCCGCTGGGAGGGATAATCCCACTCCACCCCACCCACTGTGTGTTGGCCATCGCGCCCCTTTCGGACATGGTGACAGAACAGAGAAGATCTGCAGGGAGACGTGTGGCTGCAGATAGCTGAGGACACATGACAGCCACCTGCACCCCCGAGGCGGCCACAGCTGGGTGGCTGCACCACAGTGGTTGACTGGCGGGTCCCATGAACACCCCAGCAGTGAATGGAGGTTGGCGGTGCGAGGAGGCAGTGGGCACCGTCCCCGTAGGGTGACGCAGACAGGACTGCTCCACAGCACAGCAGACTCTCAGGAACTTGCTCTTATCAGATCAGACACAGACCACAGGAGCAGCAAGCTCAGGGGCTGGGCATGGCTGGGGCCGGCCCCACCCTGTCTGCCCTTGGCCGGAAGGCGAGCGGGGCCCCTCTGGCAGAAGGAGCAGCAGCAAAACAAGGTCTCGGAGCCCTGGGGCAGCTCTGCCCCCGGGTCTGGGTGACCTGCCCCACGAAGCGGCATCAGGAGGGGGGAACAGCAGCCCCCAACACAGGATGAGTGAAAGGGTTCTAAAGAGGGGTCTTTGGACCAGCGTCAGGGGGTCACTGGGCCCCCCGGGATTACAGGCAAGGTCAGGGTGTGCACACACATCTATACATTTCCCTGGAAAATCAGTCCACGCTTTTCATCAGACACTCAGAAGGATCCATGCCCCCCATATGAAAAAGTTAAGAATTACTGTTCTAGGAAATTCCTCCCCATCGGTAGTGGAGGGCAAGGCCCTGACAAAATGGGTCACAGCTGGGGTGGGACAGTGGGGTTGGCTGGAATGGAAGAGAAGGGTCATCAGGGAGAAGCGGGGGGTGGCTGGGGCCAAAGGGCACCTTCAGTTATTTTCTAGTTTGCCCAAGAACTGGTTCTGCTGCCGTGGACGCCCTGGATGACTTCAGATCAAGCACATTCATCTCTGCCTCTCCGAGGGACCACATGCTGGTCCCCATCTTCCCCACGCCAGCTCTCAGGAGAGGGCGGGGAAGGCACGCCCTGAGCAGGGACCACGGCACGCGCAGGCCGGCCAGGCCGCCTGACACGGCAGGCAGGTGTCTTGCTCCGGGAGGGAGGACCGAAAGGTTAACGAGAAATAACGTGGAATGCTGGACTGGCTACCAGCACCCCGGAGAAACATCCTTCTGGGAAAAGCCCTGCTTTCTGGCTGGCGTTGAGTCAGGCAGGAGTTAAAGGCTCTCAGCCCTTGTAACCTGACCCAGTGGCAGCTGCGGGTTTTGCACACACAAAAAAACACCCATCCAGGCCTGCCTCTCTCAGCAAGGGCTAAAAGGCAGGTCATCTTTTCTGAATGAGGCAGTCTCCAAAGCTGAGGATTCTAAAAACCCGCATCTGAGCTGCATTTGTAAAGCGTGATTCAGCAGGAGATTGTATTCAGTGTTCCCCCACCAAAAAAAAAAAAGGTCCTCCCAAACCCTCCCAAACGGGAGAGGGTTTCAACTGCCATTTATTATCACGAGGTTCTCTGCTCCCCCACTCTCTCAATGCTCTTTCTCCAAACCTCCTGGAGAAATGACCTAATAAGCTCTCAGCGAGACAGGGATGGGAGAGGGAGGGAAGGCAGGTCCCAGGCCCCTGGCTGGTCTGGGCTGGGGAGGCGGCCACAGCTCACCGCAGGCATGCACAAACTGCCCGCAGCTGTGCTAGCAAAGCTGCACTTTGGAAGGCCCTTCCCCCTCCCCTGAGGTCATTATCTGCCCTCTCTAATCCGCCCTGATGCTGCCCTGCCTGGCATCTGCCTTCGTGCCGGGCTGTGTCTGCCAGGCCCTGCCTGCAGCTCCCGCTAAAGGTGGGCTCTCCTCCTGAGGCCCCAGGGCCCCCTCCAGGCTCACCTCCGGGCCTCGGAGGTGGAGGGCTCCCAAAGCTTGTTTGTTACAAGAGGGAGGCAGCACCCACTCAGCTCAAGCCCCCGAGGCCGGGAGAGGGTGGGCGAGCACCAGAGCCCCCAGGAGGCCCGAAGCCAGGGTGTGCGGGGAGAGCAGCACTTCCGAAAGCTCAGCGCTGGCTCCCTGCCACCTGGCTCTGCTCCCTGTACAAAGAGTTCCTCCCTCTGGGGCGGCTCTAAACCCCCAGCCTTTGCATCACTGCTGCATCACGGGGCAGCAGGGCTGCCTGCGCCAGGGAAGGGCTGCTTAAAGACGCTGAGTTCAGCAGTTACAGGTGGGCACCGTTCAGTCGCCCCAACCCCGGCTCTCAGCACGCGAGAGGGAGAGGGGCTGCTCTTTCTGCTCCGCGCAAACTGGACTAGGGGCTGGCTCGGCGGCTACCTGCCAGGCTCGCCAGCTGTTATCTGGCAGCTGAATGTCTTCCTGGCACATCTGAGCAGCTTCTCCGGGCATTCTTAGCCTTCCCTCTGTAGCCATCTGCCAGGTGATTTATAAAAATTCCAGTGAAGCCCCGACACTTTCTGAGCTGTCTCTGTTTAGCTGTGCCCTTTGAGAGAATCCTTCACAGTTACCGGATTTGGGGTTGCTTTTGCATTCCTTTTTGCCCCAGTTACAAAAAAGGTCACGTCCTACCCTACCTCCAGCTCAGCCACCTCCACCGCCTCCACGGAAGCTGGGAGCGCTACCGACAGACTGTCCAGGGAGTGCGAGGCTGCGGCCACCCTGCACGAGCTTGCACAACCAGCCCCACAGCCACCCAGGCGGCCCAAAGCTTCCACAGGCGACGTGTGGGGAAAAGGGAGCATTTTAATGCCCATGCACCGTCCCCAAATCGTAATTCCCAAAGGACGTGACACTCCCTCTTGTTTAGATACCGAACCTACTTAGAGAACATGAATTCCCAGAGTTCCAGGCCAACGTTACCTTCGAGATGTAGGTCAGCTGCAGAGATCCGACTGCTCCTGCTCCAATGGCCAGGTTCTGAAAGACACACGCATTTCACTTTAAGAAGGGTGCTGTGTGAGGCCGTGCAAACAGCACCAAGAGACGGAAGCCCAAGATTCCAGCTCTGGTTTTCTTTTTTTTTAGGTTAAATATTTATTTTATTATCTTTTTCAATGACATCTTTTTTTTTTTTTTTTTTTTGAGACAAAGTCTCACTCTTTTGCCCGGGCTAGAGTGAGTGTCGTAGCATCAGCCTAGCTCACAGCAACCTCAAACTCCTGGGCTCAAGCGATCCTCCTGCCTCAGCCTCCTGAGTAGCTGGGACTACAGGCATGCGCCACCATGCCCGGCCAATTTTTTCTATATATTTTTAGTTGTCCGATTAATTTGTTTCTATTTTTAGTAGAGACGGGGTCTCGCTCTTGCTCAGGCTGGTTTTGAACTCCTGAGCTCAAACAATCTGCCCGCCTTGGCCTCCCAGAGTGCTAGGATTACAGGCGTGAGCCACCGCACCTGGCCTCAATGACATCTTTATTTTTATTACATAAATATAACAAGTTAATGAGATTCATTTTGCAATAGAACAGAATACAGAAATTTTAAAAAACAAAAACAGCCACAATCCCATCATCCAGAAGTAATCAATGTTAACATTAATTGAATATTCTTTTACAGATGATTTAATTTGCTGTGTTGTTTCCCATTCTATGGATGAAGCAAATTATATTTAATCAATCCCCTTTTATTAGCCATTTTGATGGTTTTTCATTGTTTTCTTTTTTTTCATGATGTTCATTGATTATACTCCCTAAATTTCTAGTTATCATTAAATAAATTTGCCAAATGATAACAGCTGAATACAGTACTATTATGTTGCTCTCCTTTCAATTCAGCATTGTGCAGATGCTATTCTACATTTTTCTTTTTTTTTCAGTTTTTTTTTTATTTCTGCATATTATGGGGGCACAGATGTTTAGGTTACATTGCCCTTGCCCCACCCGAGTCTGAGATCAAGCGTGTCAATCCCCCAGACGGTGCACACTGCATTCATTATGTGGGTATATACCCATCCCCTCCTCCCGCTTCCCATCTGCCCAACACCCAGTAAATGTTATTCCTATATGTGCACTTAGGTGTTGATCAGTGAAACCAATTTGCTGGTGAGTACATGTGGTGCTTATTTTTCCATTCTTGGGATACTTCACTTAGTAGAATGGGTTCCAGCTCTATCCAGGAAAATACAAGA